>JAABKJ010010734.1:0-10901 GCA_011634705.1 Andricus grossulariae
GAACGTGTCATTTAAATAAATAACACGAGAATTCTAGATCAATCTAAAATATCTATATCTTACACCTATATACCTATCTACCTATACCTATACATATATACCCATCCACACACTGCTACTTTCCAACCGTGCAATTCACGCCTACCCCGAAAGGGAAATGGCTTAATGGTATAATAAATTGATTTTTCTGACCAAAAGCTATTTACAATTGTCTTCAAAGGCATTTGCCATTTATATACTTTGAACTTTATCGTAAATAAATAATTTAGATGGTTAATAACAATTTCATTTTAAAAATATCCCAACCGGCCGTGTTCTCATAGAAAAAAAATGATTTTTTCTTCAATTATTGATATAATGACATTTCTTGCGATGATTAATCAACCAAATTAATTAACAAATAATTTATGTGATTGTTATGAACAAGAAGCAAGAAATTTCATTCCAACATTCGGAATTTGTTTAATGAAATTGTTATTAACAATGTATATTAGTTATTTTTGATAATGTTCGAAGTATATAAATGCCTTTAAAGAGAATTGGTGCTAACTATGATTTAGAAAAATCAATTTAGCAATGAGAAAAGCTCATTTATTGAGATTTTGTTTCTAAAAATGTTTATAAAAACAGTAAATGTTAACTTGTGCTAGTTTTTCGTTACAAATTATGACTGTTATGAAAAATCTTAGCCCCTAGCGTGAAAGAAACTATTTTTTACATGATAAATAAACACTAGTAATAATTTATTCATAAAAATTGTTTATGATAATTAAGTTGATTATTATTAGAATTATTTATGTTTTATGAGTACAGGTACTATAATTAAGTCTAATAGTGTGTTTCTGTCATTTTTCTTAAGATAAAAATTCACAAAGTTGAAATGGATAATTTTGTTACTTTATTTGTTTATATATTTGTTGCTCTGTGAGAAAAATTAACAAATAGTTGATTATGAACAGTAATTATCTATTCCGGAGTCCAGACCACTGTGCGTCGGCTCGCCGATCGCTCATGATGACAAATCATTTTCACCCAGAAACATCTCTTTTACGCGCACGCCACATGAACTACTATTATTATCGACACACTGTCATTATAAGGTATTTTTTTAAGTTCTTCTCGGGTGATCCCCGTTTTTCATCATCAGCTGCGGACGAAGTCAAGTGCCTCATGAGATGTGGATGTTAAAAATTAATTTAATACGATGTTTGAAATCTTTTGCGATGATGTTGTGATAGGTACAAAATTAGGAGCATGGTGTAATTTGGAGTTCGTCTTTTAGCTCTGTTATCCTCACTCATATATAAACATGATATTATATAAACATGATATTATATAAACATGATGAAGCTAATTTTTTCTCAAGCTTAAGATGGTTACAGCAATTATTACAATTATTATCATAACAAATTATGAAGCTCATTTTTCTCTCAGGCTTAAGATGTTTACAGCCCAATATGTCGAAGGCATTTTTGTTAGAGTTGGATTTTTTTTGTTTGAATAATCTGCACGGGGCTGTCGCGGTATATATCATCGGTAACGCACGCATTTTTGTAATGCAATCAAGTGATCTGATAAGAGCCGTAAGCCTAATTTGACAAATTAAGCAAAAGCCTGGTTTTTTACCCTACCATCCACGGACTGGGTTACAGCCAAGTGGATATTGGGGGGACCTACAGCTTAAGGTGGGATTCGAACCACCAGAATCATTTATGTCCCTCCCATTTAAGTCGTTCCGAGAATTATTGTCGCAACGGTTTCGGAGCCCGTGGAGTTTACCTTCTGAGCGAGCTAATGTTGTGTTCGCTTTAAGTCAAGGACATTTAGAACTAAGTCAAGTGACTGATGAGATGAGGATTTTATAAGTTAATTTAATACGATGTTTGAAATCTTTTGCGATGATGTTGTAGGTACAAAATTAGGAGTATGGAGTAGTTTGCAGTTCGTCTTTTACCGCTGTTATCCTTAAACTGCGGCCGCGAGCGTTGGAGGTGACAATAGTCGCCTCTGGATGCTTTCTTAGAGCTACCATCTGCCACTCCATAGGTTTTTAGTCGCTTGCTTCCTGATGGTCTACAAAATTTCTTACAATGTGACAGGTGTTCAAGGAAACCGCCTTCTGAACTGCTGTCAGTACCCTACTGACTCCTAAATGTTCAAGATGCTCAGCGCATCTTGCGTTCACTTCATGCCCTAGCTCGCTATACTTATGGATCTTGGTTGTACAGGTAGCCTGCTAATTCCGGTTAAGTGGACAAGCAATGTC
Source organism: Andricus grossulariae (assembly GCA_011634705.1). Lineage (NCBI taxonomy): Eukaryota > Metazoa > Arthropoda > Insecta > Hymenoptera > Cynipidae > Andricus > Andricus grossulariae. The sequence goes on from JAABKJ010010734.1 coordinate 2,267, forward strand.
GATGCTGTAGACTCTTCCTCCTTTTTTCTCTCGCATCACTTTCCCAGTGTACTATTATTATTATTACACTATTGGGCTAAGTCCCTTTCCGGGTAAGCGTGACTCACTCGGTGCTCGCCGGGGATCCGGGAGTTCATATGAGAAAAGTGGGAAAGGGAAGTGTATGTGGCGGTATAAGAGGGGGGGGGGGGGGCTATACACTCAGAAAAATATTTGTTCGAATGTACAAAATGTTGGTTGTGTCAACTCTAGAATATGGTTGTTATATGGACAAGAAAATATTTGGTTGACCCAAGATGATGTTTTGGTTAGTAAAATTTGTTTGATTATACCATATATTGTGGTTGATCCAAGTTAAACTTCTGGTTAATCCAAGTAAATATTTTGCTCAATCCAAGAGAATATTTTAGTTATTTCAAATAAGTGCCTTAGCTGGTATGAGAAAAGATTTTGGTTGATTTAACCAAAACTTGTAGTTCATCTAACCATAAAGGACATATAACAATTTACATTGTAAATGGCTTACTAATCTTACTAACATCTTAGGCAGTCACACAAATTCAAGAAATCTCGCATATTTTTCACGTAACCACTTAATCCCAATCCGTTCTGTTTCCGGATCACTTATTTTTATGGGGATTTTTGTTTTTTTACGTAACGCTAAAAACTGTCGCACGTGGACTATCATCTTGAATTGGAATATGCGATCGTACCAAGTGCCAATGCGTCCATGACTTTTAAGATGCTTTCAACCAAATATTTTTGTTGAATCAACCAAATTTTTTTCTTGATTCTAGTAAAATGCTCTCTCAAATTATTTAGTAGATCCAACCAAAAAATTGTGTTGAATGAATAAAATATTTTCTAACATAAAAAAAAACGATTCAATCAAAAACTTTCATTGATTGAAGGAAACGAATTTGTTCAACCGTACAAAAATTTTGTGTATTGAACCAAAATGTTTTCTGAAATCAACCCAATGCGGTCAACAAAACGATTTGGTTGAATGAAGAAATTTTTTTTCTCGGTGTAGATTTTTAGATTAATCTAAATTTCCCGTGTTGTTTATTTAAATAATACGTTTGTTCCGCAACACTGCTCTGAACCAGGTCGCTGAATAATCTCTGTAGCGAGTACCCCAGTCGAGGAGCTTCACAAAGTCATTATGCAAAGCTCTCCACTCGGGCCCATTAGTGTCCAAGGTCTTTTGTTTCAGGTGTCATTCGATCCACTGACACTCTTTATTATGCATTTCTCATAAAGTATTTTTCGCTACACTTTTCTGTCCTGGCATACCTCTTTAGCTTCCTTTACGTCCATACATTTTCTCATCAAAGTTCATGTATTTTCGTGGCTTTTTATATCTTTTCATTTTAGGGTCTCATTTACAAATTCCCACTATTCTTTCCTCGGTCTGCCTCCGGGTACGCTCCCATTTACTTTAGCTAGATATACTTGTTTCGTCAGACGTTCTTCGTTTATTCTTTCAAGATGCCCAAACCATCTCAACAAATTTCTTTCATTCTTGTCAAACAGTGTCTCCTCTACACCACATTCTTGAAGAATTCTCTCATCACTGACTTTGCTCAATAGCGTTTTACCGCACACATTGCGCAGGTATTGCATGCCAACCGCGTTAACAAGTAGTAAATGTTTTATTGATTAAAAAAAAAAGTATTTGATTCAACAACACCATTGCTTAACTGAAGTTTTTTTTTAATCAAATAAATTTAATTAATATAATTTTTCGTTGCTTATATCTATAGTTTTCCTATAAATAATCCCTGATGAGTAAGTCTAAAATGACTTCGAAACATGTTGGTTCCCTAGTATTACAAAAAAGACGAAGAAAGAATAAGGAAGGAATGAGAGGTTAGTTTTGGTTGACTTTCTTTTTCTCCCTCTTTTTCCTTTTGTTATACACTTGTCTCTAATGAGCCGGAAAGATGGATTTTGGAAGTCTATTTTTGATTTTTAAGCTTCTTTTTGTGTTTTGCTTTTGATGCATAAAAGGGTTCATAAGAAAGTATATTTCATTTCGATCTTATTATAAAAATTATTCTATCTTTGATATACATAGGTTAAATAAATGTTTGTTTCGTTCAAACAAACGTTTTTCCGACTGTTATGTATCATTTTTGTTGAGAATGTTGATCAATAATAATGATACTTTAGGGTTTAGGGGTCATTCGCAAAATACGTGATACGTTAAGGGGAGAGCGGAGGTCTTTCAAAGTATCATTATCAGTGCAATGGAAAAAGCATCACTCAGGGGGGGGGGGGGTTCAAAGTTCCTGAAAAATGTATATTGTATTTTGTGAATGGACCATTAGTGTAAATGCCATCACACAAAACCCAGTGTAATCAAATGTTCAGTTGAAGACTAGATTATGTAACAAACGAAAAATACCCACTGTGCAACGTTCTGATGCGATTGTCTAGCTCAATTTGATACTTGGGTATTTTGTGTGATCATAATGAAAACATGTAGATAGAATTTGATCTTGGACACCGGACAATAGGTTTGCCCTCTTCGGTAATTTGTGCCTTTACCCTATTTATATAATATTTGTACTCTATTTTAATAATTTAAGATATAGAAAAATAGTCGCTGTCTATTTCAACATGTGTAATGTGTATAATAATTCTTCTATATTTCTATAGTCAAGTTACTCTAACTTGACCCCGTAAATGTTGACAGGCATATATTCCTTTTGATCTGTCATTTCTGCTGTGGGGGGTCTAGGAGAGGTAACTAATAGATGCAAGTGATGAAAATGAAGGGAGGATTAAATAGTGAGGATGGAGAAGAAACAGCTGGATTTGAATGTCGGATACCGACGTTTGGAGTGTTTGGAAAGTTGGGCGGTTGGACCAAACACACTGATGAAACATTTTTGTTCGTATTAGGGTCCAACCATAAACCATGTGGTTTTTTAGGGAGGGGGGGGTCGACGAAAGGCGACGTTGGTTTCCATGGAGTGGGGGGGGGAGGGTCCGAGTCCGAGCCACGCGGTTTTACACTTAGGTGTTAAAAAATAAAAAAGGCATGTCCAGAAAACAGAAAAATGTTTACTGAAAACAATAATAAGTCCAAAAAAATTACAACACAAAATGAATAAATTTTAACCCAAATATTTTATTTTTAAACCACAACGAATAATTCCCCCCCCCCCCCACGAATTTTCAGCAAAATACATGAATTGTCAATTACGGGCCTCTATAAACCACGTAGCCCCTGGGGGGGGGGGGTCACAAGTGGCCAAAATTGGACCTCGTGGTTTATAGAAGCACCCTTAGTGGAACCAAATGTTGTTGTTCCAAAAAAGTATGGGTTAGGTCAACAGAACAACTAAATTGGAATTAGTTAGTCAACAAAAGGTTGAACTAACTAAAATTTGGTTCAGTTAACATTGTTATAAAGGGTATTTTTATCAACTTTGAAGGTAGCATTCTTGATCTAATCAATGTAAACTTTTTTGTCCCCAACTTCTGGTATTATATTTTGGGTTTAGGGCTCCAGGACCGCGGTTTAAACTTTTTAAAAAATGCAATAATTTTTTACTAAATGGAACGAGATTAGGTAGTGAGCGATACAACAATACCAATTGTGTTTTTCAAGTCACTGTACCCTTGACCCTCATTACTACCTTACAAAACAAGAAAATCGTTAACTACATTTGAGATTTGGCACCCGATTCACAATTGTTTTCCATTGAAATATTTTAGAAATAATTTCTAATCAGGTGACAAACCCCAAGTGTAATTTACCGGTTCTCTTGTTTTGCACGGTAAATTAATAATAAGAAAGTTTCGAATATTTTTAATTAAAACTATTTTTTTAAATGTAAAACCTTTTAATAAATTTATGAGCTTTCATAAATAATATTTCTGTTTCAGGTAAGTCTTCAGACCTTCAAAACTGATTGGAGGATTAGAAAATACATACATACATGATGTATGTATATGCATGAATGTGAGTAATACTTTAAGAAAGTGGTCTGAATAGTTTAATCAAAAAAAGATAAACTTCTTCAAATGTTGACACAAAATTGTGACACAGTATTTTTTACCCAAAAGGGTCATAAATTTATTTTTAAACAAAGGAAAATTATACACGTAGTTGCTTTGGCAATTGCTTAAATTGAGACCTAATAAAAAAGTAAGACGCAAAAAAAATTGGTCCACATTTTTTTATACAAAAGAGCATTACCTGCACATATTTTAGCAACGATTTTGATCCTTATTTCTTAATTGAATTTAAACATTATTTTTTCTGTACGCTCCAAATCTTTGAAAAAAATTCATGTATATGTAATATGTGTGCAAGAAAAACTATCGAAAAACATTATAATAAACTTCAATATTATTCAAGTGCCTGATTTTTCTGCTCTCTTAATTTAGTTAGCGAGATTTCATTGGGAATCAGTGCATATAATACTGAATATATTAATCAGTGAACATTCATTGAGATATCAGCAACTAATCAGTGAAATTTGAGTTGTTTTTTACTGTTAAGTCAGTAAAATGTGATTTTAATTGCAGGCAATATTCACTGATTAGTGAATTGGCCGTTACATTTTCACTCAAGTTAGTCAGTGAATTCTGAGTTAATGAGTGAAAATTATTACTGATATGTTTCATTGACCCCTTTCTAGCAATTTTATCAGTAAAATCTCACTTATTCAAATTTAAAGAATTTGAGTGAATAGTTGAAACTTCTTTAAAAGAAACAGTTAAATATGTTATTTAACGAAGTGTCTCGTCCCGAAATTCGGGATGAGTAGTCAAATATTTTTCATAAGCTTGGCTAATCGTCCCTAGCCGTCACTGTTTAAAAAAACTCGATCCCGCACCCGCTATTGCACGCATGCGAATGTGGCCATTTTACGCAAATCGGGGAAAAAGTATTGCAGGCTACATGGGGATTGATGCCATCGACGCTTCTCTCGGGCAGCAAACTTCAACTCAGTAAAAATCGCTTGCTTACCTTCCTGTAGCATAATATACTAATATTAGTGTAGTCCAGGGCTCACCAAAAGGCAGTCAGTGACTGCAAATACTGACAGTGTCAGTCGCGAGACTAGGTCAAACAGGCCCAGGAACAGGCCCTCATAAATCTTGTCATTCGACTGGTCTCTAATCCTTCACGGTAAATTACAGTTTGAAATGAAAAACTGAAATGTATTGTGAATTCAAGTAGAAAAAAATTAGAGCCTTCGGTGTGACAATGAGACGCAATGAGCCGTGACAGAAACCCTTTTCAGGATTCCTGAAAACCGAAGAAAAAAATTACAGAAAAAATTGGTGGCAGTCACGCACTTGTCGTGTCAGTCAGCAGCTGCTGAAAGTGGTGAGCCCTGTATCATATATCAGAGATATCAGAGTATTAAAAAGACATTAAAGGATTTCTTGGGATTTTGCGTAGGCTAAACATATGCTTTTAAGAGTGATTATTGGTAAAACTCTTGGCATAAGGTGTATTAGTTTCGTATAGAAACATTTCTTTATTTGCTTCTCAGCCCTAGAAGTAGGCTTGCTTGCACATGTTGTAAGTCTATTCCTGGCGTATTTAATTGATGTAACACCTATCTGCGGCAAGTCATATCCATGGCTTGTTGCACTAAAGTGTCGCTAACGTAACTTTCTCACTTCACTTTCACTGACATATTTAACTGTTTTTAACTCAATTTCAATTAATTTCAGTGAAGTGTAAGTGGAAGTAAAATGAGAAAGTTACGAAACTAACCTTAAGCGGCTAATCTTGCAGCGACATTGCTCACCTAAGAGTAATTTGTTAGCAGCTAGTCTTCAAGTGATATCTCTCACAAAAAGATGTTAACTCTTCTTTAAACTAGCGAAATTTTGGCAAGTTTTCTGATAATGGTCTACATAATACATCTACAGCTTGTCTCAGCAGCAGTCTGTCTCCGAAGAAAAATTTTAACTCACCATCGAAGTGGAAAAACAGCGACAAGTTTCACCGGGGTATTCGCCCCATATTCTGCTTGTATCACCAGTGATGTCTGTCAGATATCATTAATTTCAGAGGAGAGTTTTCAATTGTTTAATCTCATCCGGTCCCGACTTGAATATTCAAGCAAGATCGTGCACGATTCTCGGTAATTTTTGCAGTTTGAGTTTGACATTTCACGTAAATGTCAAAAATAAGGTAGCAGAATTTGAAAATCATGAAAGTGTAATTAAGACGAATAAGAAGGCCAAAAAAGATTATCGTCTTCTTCGAGCTCATCAAAGTAATGATTTGATACTGAATCATGTGATGTAGTATAATGATAATTTTACAGAATCTAACCACTTCATTCATAAAAAATTAGATTCGAAAATTGTAAACAATCTTAAAACTCGAAAGGGTGGAAAGTCTAGGGGAACTAGTCCAATTTCTCGTAAGTACCGAAACAAAAAACAAATATAAAATTTGTTTTAACAGAAATGAAATTCACTTTCGCAACAAAATGATTGATACCACAATCAAGAAAACTAAAATATAAGGTGAATGTCCGAGTAACCTTGACGGTCAAAATAATCGTTAAACTTAGTTATAATTTGAATATATATTGTTAAAAAATATGTTAAAAGTAACATTCAATTATAAAAATCACTTATTTTTAGCATTTTACAGTAGCCAATAAAATTCGAATGCATTCAGATTAAATAAAAAGCAAGAAAATTGATGGCAAAATTCTTGGGACATTTACCTTACATTTTCTCAAAAAATTCGTTGTTTTTCGTATGAATTTTACTTGTATGTATTTAATTACTCCCCCTTTTACGGATCTGAGGGCTCCGTTCCCTTTACATCTTTTACAATTTCACTTAACCACTATGCCTCAGGCTTATCTTAACCTATAATCGCTTCGCCTTCTCACTGTTTGCAAGTTCTCAAATATTATCATACTATCAATTATTATCCATAGCAAGTGCGCGAGACATTCCAGGGCTTTCATTCCCTCTTACTTATTCTTACTTATTTCCTCTTATTCCCTCTTCAAGCTTTTCCAAGACACGCAGCAATAATTTTCCTTATGCATACTTCAATTTTGGTTTTCTCCTCCCCCATGCATTCTCTCTTCCCTTTTCTCTTTTAAGCTCTTCATTTATTTTTCCCGTTGTCCACAACAGCTCAGTTTCCACCTAACTTTATCTACCACGCTCTTTCCCCCGCCCTCTTCCCCTGTACATCTCTCCAACACGTGCTCCCACGATTCCCTTTCATACCCTCATACCGTAGACATTTTCATTTCTTTACTTATTAAATATTTACGTTCATTCATGCATTCTTCCATTCTGAAACGTGTCATCCTGGACCACCTGCACTCCTTTTTTAATTTGCCTAGATATTCTGGGACCCCTTCCCTCTTGACGAATCTATACCATTTATTATATTTTGACTCCATAATCTTCTTCAGCCTCCTCTCTTCATGCTTCTCACTCATTTCCCCCTCTACTATCAGCCACTCCCTCCCTTCGTCAAACATTCTGCATTCCCTTCTAACCTGCCATCTCTCCTCGTCCCATCTTGAATATACCGTTTTACCTTTTCTCTCTCGATTTAGTATTTCCTGCAGGCATACTTGTGCAACTTTGCTACCCTTACCACTCTTAAGTTTCTCTTCAAAATTCGAGACCCTTTTCCTCTGCCTTATTACCAATTTCTCTCTCCCTGTTTCTTCTCTCAATATATAACAGGGCAGTTCCAGCTCACTCCCATAACTTATCTCAGAAATCTCTCTTGCATGTTTTCTATATTTCTGTACTCCTTTCACCTCCAAATTTCTACGCCTCTCCCATCTTAAATCAGAACATTCTCTTCTTTCATTCTTTCCGCATATTCTCTTAGCTTATCAACTCCTCATTTTCCCATCTTTGCATTTTTCCCTGTTGCTCCCTCTTTCTTCCTTACCTCTCTTCTTCAATTCCCGCATTTCAACGTTGCAATCACCAGGAAGTGTTCTAACCCTATTCCGTTCCCTAATTCCATTCCTTCCAACAACCTTCTTATCCTTTTCTCGGCCAGAATGTAGTTTATTACTGTTTCACCTTTTCCAGCATATGTAATCCCGCCTTCCTCATCCCCTTCCGAATTCCCACTACAAATGAACCATCCTGTTTATCCCAGAATTTTCAACAGAGTCCTACCCTCTTGGTCCACCTGTATGTGTTTCGATTTTCTCCTGAAAGTCTTACTCTCTTCATCCCATATTTCTCCTCTCTGTTCTCCTGTCCAAGCATTCAGTTTATCTCCTACCAACAACAATACGTCATCCTTTTCCACCACGCATTTCATAATCACACTCCAACCTTCTTCTTCCCTTCTCTGTAAATGCAAACTATCCTCACCATCCTTCATCCTATCTTTACCATTCTCGTCATAACTCCATCTGTTTGATCAAATCCCATTTATATTCTTTTTTCTCCCACCAATTCATTCCTTCATTTCATTTCGTTTCCTTCATTACCTACTTTTGTGGAAACCCCGTCACTCCGCCTTCTCCTATCTTTTCTTCTTTTTTCTCAAGATATCAACTTTTTCTTCCTCGTTTCTCACTTTTACTATACATATATAAATATATATATATATATATATATACATTGTTGAAAGTTTGTCATAAGG
>JAABKJ010010735.1:0-10901 GCA_011634705.1 Andricus grossulariae
TGTAAAGATCTTATACAGCGTGTTCAAACAAGTTATTGGCCTGTAATTCTCTGGGTTGGACAAGTCGCCTTTTTTCGTTAGGAATATAGTGCGTCCCAACACCAACCACAGCGGAATGGACGTTTTCGACTTTAAATATGAGGTCAATATGCGGGACAGATGTTGGTGTGTAGAAGTAAACTTCTTTCATCAGACGTTCCTAATAGCATCTGGTCCTGCAGCGAAAAATTTCTTCGTAGGCTCTTTCCAAATAGTCTCTACCTCGTTGGATTTGAGTGAATTTTTGACAGAAATAGGGAGCTCGCTGAAGAGGCGCGATGGTTCAGCGAGAAACTGTTGATTCTCTTTGACCCATTTCTCCCTCTTCTGTATCCACCTCCTTGCGTCAGATAACACCCGTATTTTGTCAACAATATGTCGCTTGATTGTCAGCAGTTTTGTTTTGTTCAGTGTGTGATGGTAGATCCTATGTTCTTGGATGAACTTTCGAATCCTTTTCGTGAGCGGTCTACCAGATGTTATTTAGTCAATTACACACTAAACACGGGACGCATTCTGTCTTACCCATCCAATGTTCTTGTTCAGTTAATGCGAACTTCTTTTCGTCTTTTGATCTATCGTTGGTTTTAGCGTTCGATTTAAAGTAGTCAAAGCTCTTGCAGCACCATAAACAGAGCAATTGATGGTCCAGAGGCCGGAATCTTCCGAGATATCTTCACGAAGGGAGGAATCCATTTCAGTCAGTTCTTGTGGCTTAGTCGGAACCTGGATGTTAATGTTCCTCCTTGTCCTGAAATCGCGATCATCTCTCAGAAGTTGCCTGATTTCTGCGGTTGATCTTAATGTCGCTTCCTCCTCTTCGTCTGCGGCTTGCTCATACAGCGGTTGCGGAAGCGCTTCACGTACATATCCCTTTTTCGAAAGGTACACGGCACCACAGAGTATGCATACGCACCTCACAACCTCCGTGAACAGGCATAATGCTGGCATCGTAGCAGTCAATCAAGTCATCCTTGAGTTGATTCGTCCACTCAATGTGGGCTTTTCGCCGGCTCGTCGTCGTGTTCTTATCTAAATTATTTTCATCACCCTGAACTCTAGGGTGATCGCCACTGTTTTCCGACCCATTCATGTTTATTTACGTCCTTAAATTGAAGAAAAAAATGTACAGGGTAACTTTTTTAGGCGAATATAATCTCACGGCACAAGACTCCAATATAAAAATGCGTTAAAGGTTAGATTTTCAAAAATCGGAAATTGTGGTACAGTCAAACTCGGATATAGCGAGCCTGGAATTAGTCCTTCCGAGAATTGACGCCGCGCGACGTGTATGGGTAAAAGGAGCTGTGGGGGGGGGGCGTTGTTAAGGTGCGGCCTAGCGGCCTACCTGTGCAAATGCGTTATGACGTTGCCCTAGTTTACTCGAAATGGGAAGCACACACATAGCGAATAAGCACCACGGTGAGCTCGCATCAACCAAGAGAGAGTCTTGGATGTCATAAGCCAACTGAAGTCGGTGGGACTGATTGGAATATTTCGTGCAATCGAATCAGCTTGTCTTCGATATTGACAATAGCGTCATCTGACAAGCGAATATATATCGCGATGTAGTATCTCGCAGATATTGGAGCAATGTTAATGAAAAAGAACAGTAAAGATCAATTCTTTTTGATCAAAAATGTTGCACCACGGTTTAAAATTAGTTATTTACTATAAGATTTCTTGTTAATATTTAATTTAAATTCACATTTCTTCTCAAATGGTGGCGCTGTCTTTGGCTCTCGCCAACAAACTCTACGATTCGATAAAGAAAACAAAGAAGAAGAAGAAAAGTTTTGGATAGACAGAGAAAGAGCGGACAGTTAATCTAATATTTATAAAAGTAAGTGATTTTATGTTAAATAACTTCTCCGTGCGTCTGGTTATAAAACTGCGTCGCATGCATTATATGCGATTACGTAGAAGTGCGTGCTTTCCCACTTGAAGTGTTGACATGAAGTGTTTTGGTGAAAAAATGCATGTCCTTTGGATGCTGCTGTCTTCGAATGGTTTAATCAAGTGAGCGACAGCGTATCTAAACCGATTATTCAAGAAAAAGTTCTCCTTTCAAACGAGATGCTCAACGGCCCGCAAACGTTCAAACTTTAAAGTACGTAAGCAGGTAAAACATTTATTTTAATGTGTAGAAACAAATTTTTCCCTTATTGCCGTTGAATATTCAGTTTACCCTGGTCTCCGTATTGGAAAAAAAAATACAAAATATTTTTACCACGCAGTAAAATCCACCGAAAGCGGTTCATACGCCCCTGACTGTTTACGTTCAGAATTGGCCTATGTCCGATTCTGTTAGTTTAGGTCGGGGCCACTGTCAGTCCCAAAACCGCGACTATGTCCAAGTTTGACTGTATTTTAAAAATCTCACGTCGCAGAATTGTAACTTGTGGAAAAAATTATCCCATAATTTTTCTTTAAAAAAAGTAATAATTTTGCATGCTTTAAACATCAATTCTATACTTCTCAAGCCTTGAGCGAGTTCTAAACATAAGTGTATAATTTCAGGGTATAATTTCAGATCTTTTAAAATGCTTAACCCTGACAATTAACCAGCTTTAAAAATAAATTAATACGTCTCTCATTGTCATCCTAAGGTTGGCCTTGCTTTGATATATCATGAATATATGTCTTTGAGAAAATATTTTTAAATAATTGGCTTTTATTTCATTATAAACATTTGAAAGAACATGTTGATATTCGTATGAGGAGAAAATTAGTTTTCTTATTTTGTAATAAAGTACTAATATTTAGTTGAAGGAGATACAAAAATTTCCAAACTGATGGTTAATAAAAAAATTATTTTTGTAGCACTGCGTTTAAAACCTATTGTACTATGACTTTTTATTTAAAAATCCAAGCTGATACACGGGTCACCCTTGCTGATTAAGCGTCGTTTAACTCCTTTAGCATGAGTGCATGTTCCGACAGACGACTCCACTTTACTTGTATGGGCCTGTGAACATTTTTCTTTTACTAAGATTGGCTTAGAATCACTGAATGAATTTAATCACAACCAGTGATAACCCGTGGCATTTTCAGAAGTGCTTGCATTTCCCTGAAATTTTGCCCAGGGCAGAGGGAAACTGCAAAAAAACATGCACACAATCATCCTCAGCGTGCAACCACCCGCGCTGGAAATGGCTTGACATCTGGACTCTTGCTGAGTCGAGATTCACCTCACAGCTAATGCCGACGGTTTTATATCATGATAATTAAGTGAAATAATAATAATGCAGTTGGGTAATATATTTCATTTATATATTTAAATTCTTACATGGTTTTAATTAAGTTGAAAATTTCATTTATCCATATTGAATAATGGTAGTACCTAGCTCTCCTGGAGTACAATATTGTTTCACTTTTTAATCATTACAATTAAGTCACAAATAGTTTTTTGAAATCAAATATAACACATATTAAATATGAATTGATTCAATTCATCGTCATCGCTCGCAAAATATGTATCATCAAATATGCGTCGGTGACTGTTCAATTCTTGGTCTTTTGTGGCTAGGCCCGGGATCATCAGGTTCGGTTCTCCGTGTATTCGCCACTTTAGATGTTCTTGCCCCTTGATTGGGTGGAGGGGAAGCTCCAACTATATTACCCGAACGAATCTTGTGAACCAAAAATTCTATGCCATTTGCAGTAGCAACAAATGTTCTAAGATTAACCTCCACTTTACTTGGTCGTCTATTCCCATTTAACTTCACAACATTGACTATGCGTCTATACTCATCTCGTTCAAACACAAACTGTAAATCTGTACATAATATATTAAATTGAAAGAACCTGTGGTAGTGAGTATCAATAGTTGTTTGAATAAAATTACTATTAAATGTACGGCCAACATTTCTCTCTTTTCCTGCAAAGAGAGTAGTTTCTTCTACGTGAAATTGTTCTTTCGGTATATCCACGACGAGTGTTGGTTCTGGGTTAGGATTAAGGTTAGGAGACAGCTGTGCATAACGGACTCCAGCATTAAATCCTGTAAAAATAGAGATTTATGAAGATTGGCAGATATTAGTAATTTCAAAAATTTTGAATATTCATCAATATTTTTTATATAATCCTATATTAGTGCAAAAACATTGCAAACACTGAAAAATGGTTGGTTGGGACAACAAGCTTTTTATTTATGCCTTTGTGGCTCCTACGCATAGCGAAAAGAAATAGTCACATTGACCACCAATGCTTGTCACATGATCACATTCATTAATAATTTTTATATACCAGAAGTTCAGAATCTTTGGGAAATTGGAGATCGGAAGATTACTTCGAAAAACTCCAAGGTAACTAAGAAACAGTTAATTCGTAAGACATGAAGCGTTCAGGATTTCATCTAAGAAATATAACATCATTATACCGATAAGAATTCTCAAATCGTTATGCAACAATTTTTTCTCGTGAGTGTCCATGTGAATTCAAACGTTTAATGGATGGAACAAGATTAGGTTAATTATAAGTAACATTATCTCATTCTATCCAGTACGTAAAATTTTGAAAGTTCCACATTTCGCTCGTATTAGGTATTTTATATCTTCGTTCTAGTTTCTTGATTAATTAGATTTTCTTCAAGTTTTTATACTCTATTTCGGAGGAAATTAAGTTTTGATAAATGATGTATTTTTCCTTTCATGAGTTGTTGCTAACATTCTTAGAAATAAAAGTAGTAACGTTATTAGTTGTCCCAATCTTTTGTCAGTAGAGCTCAAAATATCAGTTTATTGTTAAACAATTTAATGTTAAAGCATTATTTAGGCTATACATTATTCCTTACAATGTTCTCTTTCGTATCATCGTTTTTATTTTCTTCTCCCAATTTTATGATTTTACATTGACAATTGGTTTTGGAAAAAAAACGAAATGCATACTTTAAAAGTATAAAAATGAGTAGAAATTGAAACTTACCAACAAGATTAAAAAAAATTACAAATGCGAGGAATATATTGCCAATAAGTATCTTCATTTTCTCGAGGTAAGTTTCATACAGGATGACTGATAAGTTCGTAATATATTTACTCATATATATAGAGTAATCAGTAGTTGATTACGCAAATTATAATAATTGCTAAAATGTAGATACTAAATTTTATAATCCAGGATTGGTAAATAACGTTGAGATTGTACGGTTTAATAACTATAGATTGTCACAAAAAATTTTTAATTCCAAAATCATAAACCAACCTCAGAATGTATTTTTCTTTCGATTAAATTACCAAATTTAGTTCTTAAAACATCATAGCAATTAATAACATAGCCATAAAGTTAATTTAAGACCCTCTCTAAGTGGTCGTTATATTAGTAATTTGAACTAATCCAATTAAAGAAAGAAGTCATCGTCCAAGTTTCACAACGTTTTAGCAACGACCACATAATTAATGTAAGCATACTTGATGCAACTTCGCATTTATCTTCAGTAATAAATAAACTATGACCTTTTCAAAACAAATGAAATTAAGGGGCTTTTTTCTCATATCATAAATGATTATTTCCAAAAACATTTAGTTCGAGGAGAAAATAAATTTCAAAATAAATGAGGGATCATAAAAAAAACTATAGAGAAATCGATTGATTTCTAAAGATGAATTTAATTTATATATACTGTACAGAATTCACTAAACTAGTTTTAAAATAACTTCTTCTAATTGATTTTAACACTAACGTATTTTTTTCTTCCTTTCTCTAAATGGATAATGATACCATTAAAATGACATTTCAAAAAGATGATTAATGATTATTGATAATTTTCAATAAATAGTCCTTTCTTTGATTTACTTTGTGCTCATCAAAAATACCACCATTTCAATTTTCTTCTTATTTTATTAGAAATAGTTTTAAAAAAGTAACATTTCTGTGCTTATGAAAACACCTACGTGGAAACAAAATTAGGAATTTTTATTTTCTTTTTCTAAATTTATTCAAGTGATTCTTTTCGAATTCTATCCTAAAATATGAGTGTGAACCTAGTGGAAACAAAACTTCGGTGAGAGACTTTGAAGCATAATTAAGCACCTTTGCAACTAAAATATTTATCTCTATTGATAATTTGTGAATTTCTCAACTTGATACAAATGATTCGCATGAACATCAATATTTTAGAAAATTCTTATGTCATTAATTTTTGTGTGTAACTTTGTATTTGGGGACATATCACCGAGTGGAAAATTGGGCTCTTATTTTAATTTTCTATTTTTAAACAAAAGCAGCTTATATTTTAAAACTTTTATAACAACTATACATCGATGTTATTTCTTTATCCTAGTATTATTTTTAAAAAATAATTAAATCTTTTCAATTAGTAAAACAAACGGGACCTAAATTTCACAAATTTTTAGCAACGAAAAAAAACAAAAACATCTACTTCCTGTGGAAACCGTTTTTGGTGTTCTTTTACTATTCAAAAAATGATTTGCTTCCCTTCTCCGCTTAGGAATTTATTGAATGTTGCAAGGGCAACACTTCGTTCATTGACTTTGAAATAAAAAATAAGATGCAGAGGCAATGAAGGAGTCAAGTAACTTCTTATCGATGTTATCTTTACTTCTATTAAAATGGATTCAGAAATGGTTGGTGTTTAAAATCTAAAGACCCATAAGGGGTATGTTATAAATGTAACTGAAAATACAACATTGAACAATAAAAAACATATTTTGTTTAACATGTCTTTATTTTTGAATAGAATAAAATAAAAATTGTGCACATTTACAAAAGGAAAACAATTGTATTGATAAATTTGATAAAAAACTTATTTTGTCTATTTTCCATATTGTTGGTCATATATTAAGAATATTACAGTTCATAAATCATCTTAAATTATAGATATGAAACGAACACAAACTCATAGATAGAAGACAATCAATAATTAAGAAAATTGTGCTTAATATTGAAATACACATCAAATGTTATTGCTACTTGATTGGTTGAAGGAGAAGTTCAAAGTATGCCACGTATAGTAGCAACGTACGTTGCGAGATAATCACGCCCAGTTTTTGGACGTCTATTCCCATCTAACTTGTAAACATCTACTATACGTATATACGCATCTCGTTCAAATATAAACTTTCAGTATGTACCTAATACATTATATTGAAAGCATCTGGGGTACTCAGTGTCAGCATTCGTCCGAACAAAATTACTATTAAATGTACGGTTAGGTAACCTCCCTGATCCTACAGAAAGAGTAACATCTTCTACATAAAAAAAGTTCCAGTGATACATTCTCGATGACTGTTGGTTGTGGATTGTTAGGAGCTGCGTTAGCTGGCTCTGTTTTATAGCAGACTCCTGCATTTAATCCTGTGAAAATAGAATGAAGAATAATGAAAATTTTCCATATAAACATATATAACTGCAAACAGATTAGACAGCTTCAAATAAAAGTACAGAGTTAGTCAACATGAGAAATAGAAAGTGTGAAATGCCATATGATACAGACTGGATACTAGACGCTTTGAGAGACTCTTCTAAGGAATTATTGTGAGGTGAAGCTAGAGGGCACCACAACTGCGATATAGAACACAATGCGTTAGAAAAACCCAATGAAGAAAGTCTGTGCCTCTGGAGTTTTGGATACAATTAAGAACTTAAAAAATGGTGAGGCTGCTGGTGTAGACAATATTAACGCTGAAATGCTTAAATACGGCGGCGACTACATAACTCACAGGTTGTGCGAATTGATAAATTTATGTATCAAGATGGGAGAAGTTCCAGGTGACTGGAAAAAAAGCGATTATTGTACCAATATACAAAGGAACGGGAGATAAAAGCAACTGCAATAATTACAGAGGTATCAGCTTATTGAGTACCGCAAGTAAAATATATTCAAAAATTCTCATTCGTAGGGTAATGAAAATAACAGAAGAAAATATATGGATCTGAATAGACATAAGAAGCCATAAAAACGCAAGAGCTTGCATGAAAAAATGCAGGGAAGTGAAGAAAGCAAGAGAGGCATGCCAAGACAGGAAAGTGTGGTGAGAAATAGTTTATAAGAAATGCATGAGAAAGAGTGTCAGTAAAATGAATTTCGCGCAAAATAAAAGACCTTGGATAATAATGGACCTGAGTGGGGAGCTCTACATAATGACTTTGTGAGGCTCTTCACTTGGGGTGATCTCCAGAGAGATTTATCAGCAACCTGGGTCAGAGCAGTGTTGCGAAACGAACGTGTTATTTAAAAAAATAGCAAGGAAAATTCTAGATAAATCTATAAATCTATACATACTTTCCCACATTAATCCCTTCCTCACCGAGTGAGCCACGCTTAGTGAAATGCTGTACCTTGGAAACACCAGAGATAGAAGAAAAATTTTAATGAGATCTACTAGAGGAAACCATCTAGCTGGTTATCCGATATTATTGAGTTATTTAACCTATTAGCCTGAATTTATGCATTTTTGATAGAATAATCCAATTTCGAGAATCAGAAAAATCTACGAGCCCAACTTCACGATCCTAGCAACCAAAAGTAATGTTGCTTTCTTCAAAGATCTCACCGAAAACAAATTTATTGTTTCAGTGTAACTGTGAAATAATATTGATACTAAATCTGGACAATTTTAGTCAAATAATCATCACTCAGCTACAAATCACTTTGATTCAAATTCAGGATCAAAGTAATGCCCCAGGCTTTTCTGTGCTCTTTCTGATCATTATATTTTTTCTATTCTCAAATTTGTAGAATCTTATAAAAACAATTGGTTTTGAAAGGGAAACAAAATTTGTACAGAACTCTTTACCACAGTCAATTAGGGAAAATATTGAATAATTTTTTTATGATTTCGGTTACTAATTGATTAGTGAACATTTCCATTTTCAATATAAAATAATGGTCGAATGACGCAAGGTATCTCTGGTGCTTTTGTATTTTATGGAATTACGTGGTGTTTTTGTGAGAGCATATGCATTAACGGGATTATTTGAAGTGTGAATAAAGTAATGTTGATGAGATTCTTAAATAATTTTTCCTCCTCTTTGAATCATGTGATATAACCTATTCACATGTTTCACAATATTATCTTTATATTGTTTCAATAAAGTTGAAAATCTAACACAATCGCTCCTGGCCGAAGTTCTCAACGTTTACAAAAAAAAACAACAAGAAAACAACATTTTTTTAAACGCACAAAACCTGACATTTTATGGCCGAAAGTAGTTCCGTTTAATCACAAAAGATGCGCAAAAAATTTATTTCCTTTGTGCAACTTCGAGACCTGAAATTTCATAGCTTAAAATGGTTCCAAGTGATGCCCAAAGATGCTGAGAACAGTTTCATCTCCCTAGCACGTCTAGAACACACCAAAATTTAATTCCTAAATATTCAGGCTAATTAAATTAGTAGTTTTCTAGTAATCATTAGTTATCGGCTTCTTCCGAATTGAATTAGTGAAATTTGACTAATGACTAGTGAAATTTCACTGATTTCGATATAGAGTGTAATGTTTTAATAGATAGAAATTATTTGAAATTGAAACTTAACAACAAGGTTAAACAGAATCACGAATGCGAGAAGTATATTGCCAATATGTATCTTCACCTTTTCCTAATAGATTTCGTGTACTGTGACTGACAAGTTTGAAATATATTTCCTCCTATATATAGTACCCCCTATTCGATTACACAAATGTTCTCTGATTATACGTTTATGATCTTGGATTTACAAATTTTGGGGCAACAATCTATAGATGTTAAACCGTGAAATATAGACACAAAGCTTTATATTCGAGGAATTTAAAAATGAAGATTCTGGTTGTACGGATAATTATCTCTATATGGCGGTACAAAATTTTCAAATCCAAAATCATAAATGGTATATCTAATTCTCCTCAGTGTGTAGTGGAGGTAATCAAATATCTTTTAATATGAAAAAAAAAAAAATATAAGCAACTTAAAAACAGCAAATAACAGTCCTGAGGCTGTATTTTTCCTTAGATAAAATTGCTATCAAATATAATTTCTTTGTATAGCTCTATAATTTTCTGCTGAAATTAATTTCTACCAATTTAGCAGGAAGGTGTGAATTTGAAAGACATATTTCACAGGATTGCTATATTCATATAATCGATACCTGTATGTATTACAATGCTAAGTTTCGGTACACCTATCAGTACCGCCCTAGGTTGGAGTAACGCTCAGTACCATCTGCTGTCAAATTTGACAGTTAATTTATTACTTACTCTGAGTAAGGTTTCTTTATTAATTTCAACTAATCATAACTAATCATAGCACTGTGATACACGCAGGTGTCGAAATTGAGAAGAAAAATATTCTTATAAATAAGGAGTTTAAAAAATATAAAAAGTTATTGTAGTTGAATTTTTTTGTAGATAGCTATATTATTTTGTTAACAGGATTCATTTTTGTAAAATCTTGATTATGCCAATTGAGAATAAAATTATCATCAACTTATAAATTTATTTTTAATATAATTTATTTATATAATTTAATTTAATTTTTAATTGATTCAATCAAATTCGGGTTTGATGAGCTTTATAAATTATTAATTATTATTCAATTATTTAATCTAAATCAAAATTTGAATACATAAAATAATTCTGAACTTGTTTGCGAGGTATTATCAAAAAAATATTGTTGAAACATACAGACACAGAAGCATACAAATTTGTTTTCGAAATGTTTGAAATATTGTTTGACAATCTTCATTGTAATTGTTGGTTTTTCAAATATTTCATATTAAGAAGCCATAGGAACACGAGAGCTTGCATGAAAAAATGCATGGACGTGCAGGAAGCTAGAGTAGTATGCCCTGACAGAAAAGTTTGGCGACAAATAGTTTATAAAAAGAATGTGAGCAGAGTGAATGAAGCCTGAAACAAAGATCTTGG
>JAABKJ010010736.1:0-10901 GCA_011634705.1 Andricus grossulariae
TTTGAAGAAAAAAAAAGTGTCGAAATTTGAAAAAAAGTCAAATTTATTTTTGATTTTCAAAAATTAGGGTCAAATTTGGACTTTTTTTGAAAAACGCTATGATCACCAGAAAGTTTGTGAAAAAATCTATCAAAAACAGTTACAGTCAAATTTTGTTTAAGGCAATAGGAAAAAAGTTACAAATGTTTGAAAGTAAGGCTTTGCTTTAAAAACCCAAAAATTGAACCCCCTCTACTTTGATAAATAATTATCAAAACGAATTAATTTTTGGTGTGAGAAGTACTTTATAATAGGACTACAATTAGGCTAATTTTTAGACCGATCGGACAACTTTCATTTTGGAGGTGGGTACACTTGAGAAATTATGCCCCATATGTAAGTATCAAAAATAATACTTTGTTTCTATAATGTTAGAATAAATTGCCCATGAGATTACACACTATTACTATGAATTATTACTTTGTAACAAATGAATGGATAATTATCAAAAACTTTCATATATGACTTGAACATTTATAACACGATTCTTTAATCTTGTAACACTGTACCAAAATAATCACTAGACAAGAGTTTAAATTTTCTCAAAATGTCCTTATGTCCTGGAATTACCTCAAAGTCGTGGAAAACTTTACGAACTAATTTCCTTTGTGCACGTTCATGACGTTGGAGGTGCTTTCATATTAAATTAAAGCACTTTGTCTAGCGAAATTTCGCTTTCAAATTCCCGGCAATTTCGCGGATCAGAATTAACGTTTTCCCCGGTTTTCTCTTGTGCTTCATGTGTCTCAATTTTGCACGTCATTCTTAGTTTAAAAAGTACTAAAAGATCCTAGAATAGTTGACAAAATTCATATTCTTTCATCAGGATCGATATGAAATTTACCAAGAGGACCGGTTTAGGATAAGTTTTAAAGAAACTACCTTCAAATGAAAAGTCAAAACATCATGTGTATCAGAAAAATAACTCATTCATTACTTCTAAACCAAAATTAAAGACAAGACGAACGTTCGAAAATTATTACGACTAAGCTCAGATCTTGGCAGAATCCAAGGAAAAATCAGCACAGTTTTTTGTCAAAAGGTCGATCAAATTCTATATCAATTTAGCTTTACAATAAGCTTAAGTTAATTGTAATATTAAATTGTTATTGCTAGTTTATTTAATATTTGTATCTTTTGGTTATTATTCTTAAATTTGAGAAAAAAAGTTTGATATGAAATATTCGCTCTTCAAATCAATGAACGCTCAAAACGAAACATACAAAAAGCATAAAAAATTGTTTTTTTAATTAAGTGGAAAAACTTTCACCTTGCATGCGTTGATTAAAAATAATGTACAAATTATTCAAATAAATACTAAAATGAATTCTTTGTACATAAAAACAAGACATAAAAACAATTTTTTAATTTTTAATTCTTTACCCTAAAACTAATTTAAAACAGAGCGGCCGCTGGACCGGGAAATGGCAGAAAAATTCATTTTACAAGACGATTTTGAATCTGTTTAAAACTAAACAATTTACAGATTTGAACGTGGCGCTCAGGCTATAAAGCCCAATATGCCACACCCTTAAATTTTCGCTCTTAGCAGACGATTCCGGACCTCTCAGTGAAGCCCATGACGTCATCCACTGATCGGGTTACAATTTCCTCGAGTTCCATGAAATGGGCCCTACGGTTTTGGGGATGGTTCGTCATCCCTGCCCCATATCCTGCACTCTGTTGTGGTGTTGAGCCCTGTTTTGTGCATGCGACAGTTCAAGCGGTTGTGTACTGTGAGCATCTGAACGATATTTAGACTTTTTTTGAACTTTTGTCTGTCGGCAACCCAGGGTTTGTAATTTGTTCCCAGTACTCCCCGTGCTTCGACTGGATGCAGCTTTTGATGGCCCTCGCGATTCAGCAAGACGCTGGTATTCAATTGCTGTGCCGCTTCTCGCCAGCTGGTTCGCTTATACCTAGCCCGTGATCCCTGTGTGGCCAGGAACCTATATGAGGGTCACATTGTTCTTTACTGAAAGTTGTTTTAATGCCCTTTTGCATTCTCAAATCAGTTCTGATATTATGTCTCGTTTTCCAAATGCAGTTAATGTCGCTTGGCTGTCTAGGAAGATTGTAATCTGTCTAAGAGCAGCGTTTTCCTCTAATAATGTCTAAGCGCAGCGTAGGACGACCAGGACCTCCACCTGAAAGACGGTGGCATGCCGCCCACGTGGGATCCCCATCCACATCCTACCTGCGCTGTCATAGATTCCTGCTTCTGGCCCTCCCTCTCCTTTGGAGTTGTCTTTGTATCAGATTCCCCTTGAGAAATCCTCTTTCCTCAGTTCTAGAATTGGCAGTGTACTGATGTCATTTGGGAGCCTATTGTGTTTGATCCCCAAAGCCTATTTATTGCTCTTACCAGGCGGCCCATCACTTGAGCCGGCCCGACGGTTATAGTAGCGTATAGGGGCTATTCACAGAGTATGTATCCTATAGCCACTGCCTCAGTTTAGGGACAGCGAAGTACAGCCATATAAGCATTTAAGGCCCTAGACTACTACTACTATCTAGTATTACCCCCAGATATTTACCCGAGTCTGAGATCATCAGCCACTTACCACGGAATGCAGGGGCGTCAAGTTTCAACACTTCATTTTTTCGTAAAAATTAACAGGCTGGTCTTTTCCGGATTTACTAGGAGCCCTGAGCTATCACACCTAAGCTCAACGATGCGCAGCGCTGACCTTGTAAGGTCCATCAACGGTTTCAGATAAGCCCCCCTAATTAGGATTTCGAAGTCACCGCGTATCCCTGGGTTTATCCTAAGAAGCAGACCGTCCACTACAATGCACCGCAGGAGTGAGAGGACACTTCCCCAGTGGGCATCCCCGCAGCGCTACTCCCTAATTAGGCCTTCACCGTCGAAAATGGACAAGACACTGTTCTTGAAATGGTCAGGAAACACGATGAAGTGGGCAGTAGAAGGTTTCGGTACAAAGCAGCCGAGAAGGCTGCTAAAACACTTTGCATCAACATAAATATCAAGGGTAAGGAAAATGCATCAAACATAATCCGGGGAAATACCATCTCACATGCGGCAAGTCTCTCTGCGGCAAATCACATCTGCGGCATGTCAATCTAGTGGCTTCTCTCCCTCATGGCATTTCTCTCATTGAAATCGATTTTTTTGCGGCATCTCACATCGCACCCCCGTGACTGGGCAAAGAAATAATGTTAGTCAAACCCCTACCCCTTTTCCAACGTCTCGTGGGGGGAGGGGCACCCCTGTGACGGGACATAGAAATAATGTTGGTCGAATCCCTTTCCACTAGTGAGAGATGCCGCTAGGTAGAGATGCCGCAATTGTGACATGCCGCAGAGACTTGTCGCATATGACATGATATGGACCCCATAATCCATCTCGAGTACTCACTCCTGAAGAGCCGGATGAAGAAAGGATAGTAGAAAAACTTCCTCGAACAGCTCCTCGACAAGAGGATGCATGGCACCTTCCACAGAAATGTGAGGGATCAGTCTATATCGGTTGAACTAACGTTTGCTTTCCTTAAGGGGGTTCGATAACGGCATTTCTAGTCAATGAAGGGTCTAAACATTTTTTTTATTGCGGGAATGGTAAGAGCTTCTCACAAATATTACCATGAATTATTGGTTATATCGCATAAATGAATTTCAACTTTAAAAACACTTTTGAAGTCAGTAAATATTATTAAAAGTTCGACGTTTGACTCAATTTACTGCTTTCTCAATAGAAGCAGTCGAAACATTAAAAAATTGTAATATTACAAAGACTCTTATTCGAATTAATTCAGTCAGTTTTTAGTCAAATGAAGTCAGTTTAAAAAATCTAACCTCTAAACTCAGTACTTATGTTTAAATGGTTTAACTCAAAGAATAAAATTTTCTTTTTTTACGTCTGGGAAAATTTATAATTTATAATATTAGTTAATAGAACCTAATAAATACGACATCTTCCAGACTAATAGTTGAAATTTATTTAAATAGCAAAATCGAATCGATTACGTTTTGGAAACACAGCTGATTTCGCTCATCAGAGCTGTATAAAAAACGTATTAGAATTGTAAGAACGAAGCAATATAGTGTAATAAACAGAATATATAAACATATAAAAAAAGAATACCTTAAAATAGCTTGAAACGATTTCGTGCAATTTTCTTTATGCGTGAGTTCCATGTCTTCAGAAAAACAGAAAGAGCTTCTTAGGTACAGCTAGAAAACATATAATAGGTTAGCTTCGAAATACGTGAATAGTATAAACGAAGTGCAGCCAGAAAATTTAATAGAACAATAAGTAAGAAATTAATTAAGAAAGAAAGAAATTCAATTAATAATGAATTTAATATTTAAAACCTAACCTATTATATGTTTTCTAGCTCTACCTACGAAGTTTTTCTGTTTTTCTGAAGACATTAAACTCAAACATAAAGAAAATTGCACGGAATCTTTTTAAACTATTTTAAGGTATTTTTTCCTTAAATTATTATATATTCTGTTTATTACACTATACTGCTTTGTTCTTACAATTTTATTAAGTTTTTTTTATACAGATCTGATAAGGGAAACCAGCTGTTTCCGAAACGTCATCGATTCGATATTGCTTTTTAAATAAATTTGAACTATTAGTCTGGAAGATGTATTTATTAGGTTCTCTTACCTGAAATTGTCAATTGTAAATGGTTTAAAAATTGATTTAGTGATACAAATGTAGAAGAACACCTTAACAAATTCAATTAATAGACATACATCTTCACACACGTTTAAAAATTAAATTACTATATATAAAATTAAAGTTGAAATGTCAACTAACGGCAGTGATAGGGGGACGATATAGGTCGGAGACATTTCTGTTTAAAATGCATACCCGTTACAAATACATTCCTTGATCTCTCATTTTTATATTGTCACTCTCAGGGGATAGATTTAATTGAAAAAATATGTCCGGTTTGGCAAGTTTTTTCTTTTTGAAAATCTTTTTGTCTAAAATGGTCAACTTGTTATCAATCATCCTTAAAACATAATAATTATATGAATAAAAACTAAATAAAAAAAAGAATTTTTTTTAATAAAAGTTAAAAAATGTAAATGAACTTAATTATAAGTTAGTTAGAACTACTTTCTCTGCTTATAATTTTTAGTACCAATTTTATGACTTTACAAATATTTTAAAATTGAATAATTCATGGGTTATTGAACATATATAGCAGGAGTGCCGAACAGTGCACACGCGATGATATGAAGTTGGCAACATTTGTCCCTACTTTATCTTACGGCATCTGTCGTTTCCCTTCTTCTTTGAAACAGTGTCACGTTCGCTATTCAAAAGGTTGGAGAAAAGTCAGATGCCATCATTGACACATAGAAATGGACTGTCGACTCCGTGGGGGAAACGCGAATGGCAATTAGAAAGAGAATGTTTGCGATATTTACAACGCATGGGCATGGCACAAACGCAAATGCCATCAAGAGAGAGTGTACAGTCCTGAGTCCCAACCGTAGAAAACGTTATAGACCAATCATCTACGACCAGAAAGAGACAGGTTGACCACGAGTCTATCCTTCTCTTTCTAACTGCCATTCGCGTTTCACCCTCAGAGTCACCAGTCCCAGTTCCATATGTCGATGGATGCCATAAAAAAAGGCGGAACAATTTTTGCTAACTTCACATTATCGAGTATAATTGGACCTTCTCGATTGATCCTTGATCCTTCTCGAGTATAATTTGAAGTTTACATTAATGGGAAGCAAACAAAAAATACGAAACTGCTATTACTGGAGGAGCTGGTTGTAATCCTGTGTGCCGTTCTAGGTCCATCGGATTTTTGTACTGAATATTGTGTAAAATTTTGTTCTAATTACGAAAAAGTAGATTGCCCCCCCCCAAACAAAAATGGGGAGGTTTTGAGATATCCGCGGTTTAATTATTTTGTAATTGATGCAATAGTCCTGTTGTTTGGGGTTTTTCGAAAGTTCAAATATATGGTCGGCTAGAAAACCAATTTACGAAGAGAAATTTTCTGTATCATTTTTTGATTCAATCAATTGTTAACATAAAAAATTAATAATGACGTGGAAAAATGAGGAAAAATAAAATTGTACTTATTTTCTTGCATTTTTTTCTAAGAGAACATTTTTTGATAAAAGTGATCAATTTCGAGAAAATATCGATTAAAGAAATAAAAAAATTCAGAGCCAGAAAAGAAAGCTGGTTTTCTTTGTAGAAAACAATTATAGCAAGAAATTTCAAGAGATAAAAGATACTCCTTTTTGGGTATACTTCAACTTTCATGAAGTCTCGTTTTCAGCTTCTAATAATTCATTATAGTTCATTATTAAATTATATTTTTTTCGGTTCAAACGTAATAGATCCTTATTGCTGTTATAAAGGACAATTTTATGGTGGCGGCATGTGGCCCCCATAAACCATCCCAAATTTTTCTAAGCGAAAGGAATAAAGGAGACTTTGTTCATTATTGTTTATAGCACAAAGTGTTATTATTTGATTTTAAACTAGTCGACGCTTATTTTTTAATGTGGCTTTACATTATCCATGTACAAATTTCTAGAATAGTCGTTTAAAAATTGCCAACGGTACAGTACGTCAAAGTATGCACATTCTAAAATTCGCATTAACTTGTTAAATATAAATCTTAGAATAAAATTTTCCTTATGAAAGTTGCAGTAGACCCAAAAAGGAGTAGCTTTTATCTCTTAAAATTTTTTCATAAAATTGCTTTCTACAAAGAAAACCAGGCTTCTAGGCTGGCTCTGAATTTTTTTATTTCTTTAATCGATGTTTTCTCGAAATTGATTACTTTTATCAAAAAATGTTTCCTAAGAAAAAAATGCTTCTCTGATAGTAGTCCAACTGTTGTTAGAAGCTTTTTGCTGTGCAATCAATATTTTCAATAAAATAATCACAATTTTATTTTTCCTAATTTTTCCACATAATTGTTAATTTTTTATGTTAACAATTGATTGAATCAAAAAATTATAGAAGAAATTTATCTTCGTGAATTGGTTTTCCAGCCGATCATACGTTTGAAATTTCGAAAACCCCCCAATTACAACAGGACTATTGCATTAATTAAAAAATAATTAAAACACGAATATCTCGAAACCTCCCCATTATATATTTTAAATGCAGAATTCGCAATGATTTTCGATGAATTTGGACCTCATTGGTCATGTTTTGATTAAAAACTTGAGAACGTAAAGCAGTGGGGTTCAGTAAAAACATCACAAAGGTCACGTGGAGGGATTAAGGATCGAAAATTAGCCAAAAACCGATCAATGTGATGGACTACCCCATTCTAAAAAAATTCGGATTCAGTCGGACTGCACAAGACTGGATTATTTTCGTAGACAAAAAATTCATTTGGAGTGATGTTGATACAAATATCTTATTTCAAAGAAGTCAAGACAATAACATCGGTACCTATATGTAGTATAAACTTTATCAAAAATTCTCTTATGTTCACGCACTGAAGTTAAAGTACCAAATAATGATAAAAATCTCGAAAAATGGCATACTGATTGTTATTCTCAAGCTAATAATTTTCTTAAGACCCAGGTGATTGGTAAAAGTTGTATACTTCTTTTTCTCAAATATTAGTAAAAAGTTAAAAGTAAAATAAACTCTCAGTGCGATCACTCAAAAACCTATTTTTTTTTTTAAACTCATTACGCAAATCATATAATAGTATATTATGTGGCAGGCGCATAAACAACGTGTTTTGATCGAGTATGATTTCTGTCGCAGAAGTCGTCGGATAGGTGAAATCAGAGTTGCAGACGAGCCTTTATCAAGCTGAAGACGGAGGTAAAGGCAATCCGACGTCTCAAGGTGACAAAAATTATTTGAGCCAAAAACTTTTTATGCCTACGCCCCATACGATATTTTTTCCGTCAGGCATGAAGACGCTGCTTTTCGATTACTGCTTTCGGTCGGTAATATAGGACTTGATATACACTGAAAAAAAATTTACTTGATTCAAGGAAATGCGTTTCTTTGTTTTTTTTTCTTAGTACCAATGAATTGTTTACTTTAGTTAAGTTAATATTGTTTAGATGCAAAAGATTCATCTAGGTTTATTGAATATGTTTTAGGAGTCTAAAGAACTCCTTATTTAGACCAATGAAATCGATTCTTTAAACGGGATGAATATGTTTTAAAATTAAATAATTTATACATCATTGGAGCAATTAATTAATTTTTTTGGAGTCAAGAAAATATTAACTCAAAATAAATGAATATTCATTAAATTGAAGAAATATTTATTCCATGCTAAGAACGGTCAAAATCATAACAATAAAACCATTATCTAAATTAAAAAAATATTCTTTCACGATAAATCGATATTCGCTCAATTGGAAAAAAAAATAATTTAACACTATAAGTTGATATAATTGTTGCAATGAAATAATGACTTAAATTGAAGATATATTTATTCAAGATAAATGAATATTCATTCAATTAAACAAATATTTATTGCATTCTAACAATTATCATAATCAACGCAATGAAAAAATTATTTAAATTTAAAAAATGTTCTTTTAGTATGAATGTATATTCATTCAACTTAAAAAAAAAAATTTATTCCATTCCAGAAATCGACATAATCATTGCAATCAAATAATTACTTGAATTTAAGAAATATTCCTTTGAGGTAAAGGAATATTGCATTCAATTCAAAAAATATTTACTGCATTCTAATAATTATCATAGTCAACACAACGCAAACGAAAAAAATTTAATTTCAAAATTTATTTTAATTTTGGTCGTTTCAAAATCATAATTTTCAATTGTTATTAAACTTTACAATAAAAATTGCAACGTTAAAAGATTAAATGTTGCAGTCTGTAATTCTTAACATTCACGGTTTTCTATTTTAAACAATTCAGTTTCAAATTGTTTAGATTTGAATATTAGGTTTATAATTGCTCACTTTGAAATTTATTTAAATAACAAATTTCAAAATTTATTTATTTTAGACTGAAATACTAAAACTTAAATATTTTACACTGAAACAATATTTGAATAGGATTTTAAATTGAATAAAAGCACTTAATTATACGATTCAGTTTCAAATTGTTTAGTTTTGAAGATTTGATTTATAATTGCTGACTTTGAAATTTATTCAAATAAAAAATTTCAATATTTATTTATTTTAGACTGAAAAAATAGCTGAATAAGATTTCAAATTGAACAAAAGTGCTTAATTATACAATTCACTTTCAAATTGTTTAGTTTTGAATATATGATTTATAATTGCTCATTTTTAAATTTATTTAAAGAACAAATTTCAAAATTTATTTATTTTAGACTGAAATACTGAAACTTAAATATTTTAGACTGAAACAATATTTTAATAGGATTTCAAATTTAATGAAAGCGTTTAATTATGAATATAGTAATTTTAGGTTATTTTCACATAGAAAAAAGTTTACAGAGTTTCAATCAGACATTTCAATTTGCTTGATTATTAAGGATTTCGTACTGAAAAAGTTGAATTTTCAACGTTAAAATATGTAAAGGTTTTAATTTTGGACAGATTTAGAATCGTACTGTAAAATGATTACTGTACAACTTTTAAGACTCGAACTACAGTTCAGTTTTAAAAATCATTAATTAATTTATGTTGACACTTTCTCAACTTGAAACGTTCTTCATAAACAATTTTTAATTTCAAACGCTTTTAATTTTTAATGTCTATAAAACTGAATATTTAATTTCTTTCAATTAACCCTCCGTTTTTCCCACCTTTCCTTTACAGACAGGGACTGTTAAGTCTGAATCAGTTTTTAACTCTTTCTGGGGTTAACAAAAAACTGGTAAATTGATGGTTTACTTCCTAAAGCATCTACTACATGACCTAATTGTTATTAGTGTTAGTTTTTAGAAACTTTTTGAATAAAAATCTTTTCCCGTAGACGAGATATTCTAGTTTGAAAAAGCGTGTGTGACTTGAAAGCTCCTGTCTGTAGACAGAGGGTTACGTTTAAAAAAAAGGCATAAAATGGAAAAATGGTAAGGTAAAAGATTTTATAATTAAGCCTAGTAAAATGAATAACGTAGTAATTGAAACCGTTAACTACTGACCTTAACATTTAAAAAGAAAGTTGAAACTGAACTTATTTTTAATTGAATTATATCATGTGATATGATGTTTGTGGTATTCCAAGTGATCTGATAGATTTATTTTCTAAAAATGTGTAAAATTCCCTTTGAAAAAATAAATTCACTGTCATTTCTCGAGTTTTCCTGGTCTCAAAGAATTCCCGGTTATTTCCCGGTTTTCAGTCCAGCGGGCACCCCATAAATGATAAGTCCACAAAGCTTCATATATAAAAATTATTGGAGAGATAAAATCCAGTAAATAGTAGTGTTATTTGACAAAAAATGTTATTATAGGATTATCTCCTTCAAAATTTAAGACATTGGAAAAGTCGTGATACATTGCCATATTTATTATTTTATTTTAATTACTTCAAATAATTAATAAATATTTTTTTCATCTTAATTTTAAAGTGAAATGTTCGAAATTTTTGTCTGATGTAATTGCACATTTTTCATGAGGTTTAACCGGAATTTCTTTCTGAATATATTTTAGTGAAAATATTAATATGTTAAGTATAATTTTATTTAACAATGAAAATAATAAAAAAATTTGTATAAAAAACGAGGAAGCTCATCTTTCTCTCAGGCTCAATAGTCTTACAGTCCAATATGTCAAAAGCATTTTTCGTTAAGACCTGGATTGTTTTTAGTAGTAATTATAATTTGCCTAAAAGCTTGTAACGTTTGGAATAGAACTGAAGGGCCTATGACAAAGCCACCGAACGCGTCCTCAGGTTGCGGATAGAGGGTCCCTGTACCA
>JAABKJ010010737.1:0-10901 GCA_011634705.1 Andricus grossulariae
TTATGTAATTTTTATTCACAATTGTGACAAATTAATGAATTTTGTAGGTTTCAAATTTTATATGTAGCCAGTCTCAATCGTCACAATAAAAAGTAGAACTTCTCTTGAAATTAAAAAAATAATAATTTCATATATTTCTCAAATTTGAAGAAATCTCGTGTAAGTTACAAACTGTATAATAAAAAAATATAATTTTTCCTAAATGGCATACGTTACAGTATTCGCTTTTGAACTTTTTGAAAGCTCGCGCTTTTTTTCATCAAACTCCTAACCTCAAATCCACTTTCCGTATTTCAACATGAAATTTGCATGTAAGAATTTAAGTATTATTTCTTGTTTTCAAAACTGCCCCTTTTGTATTTAAAATTTTTAGATGTGATAAGATCAATTTTCGTTATGAAATATTTAATTCCTAATAATAATGTGATTGACACTGTAGGTACTAAAATTTGCCTACAATTTGACAATTACCCATATGCAAGCTCTTTTGGGTTGAAATCAGTAGAGGCACATCCTGAATAATGAGTGCGCGATTTTTCAGAATTTCGTTCCATTAATTTCTGTAGATTACACTACAATTTATAGCGTTTGCCAATATTGTCCCTTAAGACAACTATTTTGAAGCAACAAAACTTAGTTAGACTCGTTTTCTACTTTTCCATTTGCGGTAAACGAAATCATCGATAATCGAGGGCTGATCAACGACTCGTAACCCCTGAACCTAGGACAGCTCGTAGCTTTTTGGGGTTGGGGTTTATCCGACTGGCATTTCCACCGGCAGTCTCGCGTCCTATCCAGTCCTATCATATCGATATGACGACTTTGAGGGTCGCCCGAAGTAAAATCATTAGTAATCCGATTGTGACCAATGCCCTCGCCCTTTTTCTTCTCAAACCGTAGAAATCGGGGATAGCCAATCTCTCATGCGTTTTTGTTATTATTTAACGACTCAGCTTATATCCATTTTCTCGTATACCCACCAAAAATGCTGAATTTCAGGGCATTTATGAATCTGTGCATTAGAATTGTGGTCCATTGCACTTTTTTTTCAACTGAAAGTTATTAAATTGAAGGGTTTTGTCAAAATAATTTTTGTTTACAATACAGACGTGATTTTTCATGTCTATTATTATTTCCTAAGATTGCAGACAGGTACGTTCATTATTATAATAATAAGTGAAGGGAATGTAAATTTATATTATGTGTGCAAGATGCACATTTTCTAAACTTATTACTAAAATACAGAATGTATGAGTGTAATTTTAGGCAATTATTTTTAGTGTTTTCGCTTAAACGTTTTTGAAATTAATTTGGAAACAAATATTTTTTGCAGTAACATTATTGATATTGTAAGTGCCTTTAGTCTGGGACGACAAAAAGTCTTGCAAAATAAAATTCCTGATACTGCAAAATTCCCGAAAAATAAAATTCCATAAAATATCCGAACTGGAAAATTCCCGAATTTAAACAATTAACCATTTTTTCAATTGATTTAATTTATTAATTGATAATACAATAATCAAATATTTTGATTGACAAATTATTTTTAATGTTTCAAAAATTATTGTTTAACTTAAAAATAACTATAATTTAAGAAAAATTGCATGCAGAAATATAAATTGCTTCAATTATTGTTATTTTAAACGAAGTGTCTCATCGTCCCGAAATTCGGGACGTCTAGTCCAATATTTTTCATATACTTGGCTAATTGTCTCGAATTTTCGGAACGACTAGACAGCCTATTTTAAATTCAAACAATAATTTTAGAATATTAAAACATTGAAAATAATTTTTTTTTCTGATAAAAAGATTTTATTATTTTATTTTTAATAATTTATTAATATTTACAGACGAAAATTCAATTGTCGGGAATTCTCAAATTCGGTAATATTATGAACTGTTCATGAATGTTATTATTTGTGAATTTTTAAATTCAGGTAGTTTTTTCTTCGGGAATTTTCCATTCCGGGTATTTTCTACTGGGGGAATTTTCCACTGTCGGGAATTTTATTTTTTGAGATTTTTCAGTCGTCCCGTTTTTATATGTAAAAGAAAAATTTAGAACGGTTAGGGAAAGTCGGGGAATTTCAGAATTGGGATTTTGTAGTAACCCTGGTAAATTGACTTTCACAAATGAAAAAATAAACGTTATTTAATTTAATATTACTAATTCCAGGTTTTCGAGGTGATTCGAAGCCCTAAAAGTAAATTACTTCTCATATGATTTACGTTGAGTTAAGATGCCGAGAAAAAATTTTCGTTTCCAAATATAAGAGTTTAAAGAGAATAAATTTGAAAATCTCAAACTTTTTGCACCGGGGATAAAAAAATTAAAGAAATTTCATATTTTGAGCAATGAACATTTTAAAAAAGAATTTTGAAGTATTTGTCATTTTTTCTTTAGATAGATGTCTGGCAAAAATTAAAATTTTTAAATTCAAACCCTTGAAATAAAAAATTCATCTTTCTTTTTTTCCGGAAGTTTAATATACGTATTCCTGATTTTTTATGTGTAGTTATAAAAAAGAGAAGGCCTATAGATTTTTAATAAACAATTGATATAATTAGGTAGTTCTTAATGGAAATTCTTCAAAAATCAACAATTTACAACTAAACGTCTATCACAATTGAAGAATTCGCCATCAATAACTGGCAGGTGAGAATTCCATTAATCATTTCAAATAAATATACGGTAAAATTTGTTCATTTCATGATTTTTAAGACTAAAAGTCAAATTTACAATTTAAAAACTTTCAACTTGAAGAAATTTCGAACGTAAATCTTCAAAATTACGGCTGTTCAATTGTAAAACTGAAAACTTGCATAATTTTCATTTGTAAATTTTGAACATTAAAACTGTTTTATTTAAATATATAAACATAAGACTTTTTGAATTAGTATTATTTTGAAGATCATAAGGCAAGTTTTCAATTCTGAATCTTACAAATTGATGAAACATAGAATGAAGTCATTAAAATTACAGAATTTTTTATTGTAAAACTTAAAACTTGCAAAATTTTTAATTGTAAATTGTCCAATTCAAAAACTCTTAAATTTTAAAGATTAACAAGTTCTACGATTTTGAAGATTTACAATTTAAAATTCTTCAATTTTTATAATTTTGATGATTGTTGAAATAAGATGTGAATCATCGAAATTGTAGAATTTTAAATTGTCAAACTCAAAACATGCATAATTTGTAATTGTGAATTGTGAAAATTAAAAATTTGTTCAACTTAAAAATTTACAATTGAAGTTCTACGATTTTAAAGATTCAAAATTGAAAATTCTTCAGTTTTGAAGACGTATGAATAACAATTATCAAATTGTGACGATTTTGATGATTTATAGATCAAAAGTCAAGAGTTTTCAATTCTAAATCTTTGAATTGGTAAAATTTCGCATGTAAATCATTAAAATCACGTAATTTTTTATTGAGAAACTTAAAATTTGCATGAACTGAATTTGTGTATTTTCAAAATTAAAAACGTTTCGATTTCAAAAATACATAAATGCAAACTCTTAAATTATGACGATTTTTATGATTTTTAAAATCAAAAGTCTAGTTTTCAATTTAAAATATTCAAAATGGAAGAAATTAAGAATGTAAATAATCAAAATCGCAGGATTTTTTATTGTCAAACTTAAAATTTGCCTAATTTTCGAATGTAAACGTTCTATTTTAAAAACTCTTCCATTTAGAAGATTTAAAATTGAACGCTTTACCATTTTGTAGAGTTATGATAAAAAACTATTGAGTTTTAGGGATGTAATAATAAAAAATCTCAAATTGTGGTGACTTTGATGATTTCAAAAATTAAAAGTCGCCTTTTTAATTCTAGATCATCCCAATTTAAGAAATTTCAAATGTAAATCATCGAAATTGTAGAATTTTAAATTGCAAAACTTACAACTTGCATAATTTTGAATAGTCATTTTTCAAAATTAAAAACGCTTTAATTTTAAAGATTTACAATTTAAATTTCTACGATTGTGAAGATTGACAACTGAAAATTCTACAAATTTAAAGATTTGCAGTTTAAAATTCTTCAATTTCAAATATGTGTTGATAAAACTCAATAAATCGTGATGATTTGGAAGATTTTAAAGATAAAAAATCAAGAGTTTTCAATTCTAAAAATTCCAAATTGATGAAGTTTCTGATATAGGTCATCAAACTTACAGAATTTTGAATTCCAAAGTTAAAAGTTGCAAAATTCTTTATTTTGGCTTTTGAAAAATGAAAAAACTCCAATTTTAAAGATTTACAATTTACAGTTCTATAATTTCGAAGAGATTTTAAAGATTTTAAATATTTAAATGAATTTTAAAGGGATTTCAAAGATATCAGGAGATATTGTCAGGTTTCGAAATATTTCAAAGATTTTTAATGGTTTCACCCGAATTTAAGGGTTTTCCACGGATTTTAAAGGATGAGAAGGGATTTTGATGAGATTTTGAAGATTTCAAAGATATGAAGGTATCTCGTAAAATTTTGAAATATATCATGGACTTTCAAAGATTTTTAACAATTTTTAGAAATTTTAAGGGATTTCCACACATTTTGAAGGATGATAAAGGATTTTGAAGATTTAAAGCGATTTCAAGGAATGATTATTCCTCGACTCTATAGTTATTGGACGTATGTAATACGAAATATTAAACATAATTAATTTTTGGAAGATGTGATTACCATTTAAAGATGTTACCGTCTGAGTCTTTACGTTTTTAAGTCATGAAAGTTTCAATGTTCACACGATTACTTCGGAGAAATAAATGTTGTTGAAAAAGAAAAAATCTGCCTGAGCCTGGATTTGAACCGGGAACGCCGCTATACATGTGTGCAGCGTAAACCAGTTAGCCACCGAGGACTCATCAGACCTTCTCTTGTTCTTCAAAGCTACCTTTATGCCCACGAAAAAAATAAGAACAGGTAGTTATGAAAACAAGAGAAGATCTGCTAAGTCCTTGGTGGCGTAATTATTTCACGCTCCACTCATGCATAGTGGCGTTTCCGGTTCAAATCCGGACTCAGACCAATTTTTTCTTGTTCTTCAAAAATTATTATTTGTCCAAAGTAATCGTTTCAGCATTAAAATTTGCAATAATTAAAATTAAAATATTGTATTATCAGAAAGAAACAAAGGAAATAATGATGTAATGTGTATAATAGTATAAAGAGTAATTTCGAAAGCCAAAACAGGCTCCCTAATAGAGAAAAGAAAACATTCGATGTCTCAGTTTTCGGTGTTGTTGCGCTCCCGCGAAGCGCCGCAGGGTATCTCTGTAGCTAAATGTCATTCACCCTCCTCCTCTACCCCAAAACCACCCCCGATACCACATTCTGCTCCTCTGGAAGAAAATCCCTCGCGGCGCTCACTCAATCATACGCTATTTTTGTCGCCATGCCATGCCACTATAGCCTCGGAATACACCGAAAAGAAACACGTCGACCAACCGTGACACTCGTCCCGTCTCCAAACCACCCTTTCTCATCCCCCGCGACAACTAATCGCTTCGTAAACGCTGCTTAGATTCTCCACGAGGAAAGAGTTTGTCAGTTCTTCCCATTTCTTACACAAAGTTCAGTTCTTTTTTCTAGGAGTTATCGTGAAAAAAAAACTTCCAGAAAGAGAACCTAACTAGTCGAGGGTAGAGGGTAAACGAGGAGGAGAAAACTCTGATAATCCGCTGAATCGCTCGTTTATCCGAACTTGTAATCTCGGGAAATCCCAGACATGATAGTAATCCAGTGTAATCTGAGGTCATACACCTGTAATTAAAGGTAATTCACTTGTAGGCATAGGTTATATATCTGCAATCCAATGCAATCCACTTGTAATCCAAAATAATCCGAATTAATCCACATGTAATCCTAAGTAATTCTACGTAACTCAAGTGATCTTAGGTAAAGCACTTGTAATTCTAGGTAATTCACATATAATCTATTTATAATCTGATTGCCATAATCCACTTTATAAACGAAGTCAACGAAGTAATCTGGCATAACTTGAGTAATCTGAGGTAAACCACTCGTAATCGTAGGTAATCCGATTGTAGTATACTTGGAATCCACTTGTAATCCTAGTTAATTTACTTGTAATCCTTATTAATATGCTTTTAATTCAATATAATCCACTTGTAATCATAGGTAATCCACATGTATATAATCGTCAGTAATTAGAGCTAACTCGAGTGATCTTAGGTAAAGCACTTGTAATTCTAGGTAATCCACATGTAATCTACTTATAATCTAATGCAATCCATTTATAATCCAAAGTAGTCCATTTCAACTCCACCATAATCCACTTGGTAATCGGAGTAAACCAAGTAATCTGACATAACTCGAGTAACCTTAGGTAAACCACTTGTAATCCTAGGCTATCCACATGCAACCCACTAAAAATTGATGTAATTCACTTGTGATTGGAGTAATCTACTTGTAATATGGAGTAAGTGAAGTAATCCAGCGTAACTCGAGTGATCTTAGGTAAACGACTTGTAACTCTAGGTAATACCCTGCTAATTTTCTTATAATCAATTACTATTCCTGCGCAATCCACTTAATCTGGTGTGATCCTAGACAATTCACTTGTAATCCTGGGTAACCTACTTGTAATCCTACGTGATCAACCTGTAATCCAGGGTAATCGACTTATTCACAGTAATTGAAAGTAAACCACTTTTAATTCGGAGCAAGTCAAGTAATTCGAGTGATTCTAGGTAGAACACATGTAATCCTGGGTAATCGAGTTCTTATTGTAGGTAATCCACTTTTACTCCACTTTTAATTATATATAATACACTTGTAATCCCAAGTAATCTACATGTAATCCAGGGTTGTCCAAATAATTCAAATTATTCCTGGCTAATCCACTTGTAATCATAGACAATCCGCATGTTTTTCACTTGTAATTCAAGGTAATCTACTTGTAATCCTAGAATATACACTTGTAGTCATAGGCAATTCACCTGCAATCCAAGGTAATCCACTTGTAATTCAATGTAATCTACTTGTAATCCTAAAATATACTCTTGTAGTCATAATTAATTCACCTTTAGTCCAAGGTAATCCACTCGTTATCCAGTTAATCCATCTGTGAAACAGAATAAGCCAAGTAATCCAGCGTAATTCGAGTAATCCTTGATAATCCACTTGTGGCAAACTTCTTATTGTGTGTACTGCACTTTTAATTCTAGGCAATCCACTTTTAATCTACTTTCAATTATATATTATACACTTGTAATGCCGCGTAATCCACCTGTAATCCAGGGTAGTCCAAGTAATATAGATTATTTCTATGTAATCCACTTGTAATCATAGAAAATGCACCTGTAATCCACTTGTAATTCAAGGTAATCTACTTGTAATCCTAGAATATACACTTGTAGTCATAGGCAATTTACCTGTAATCCAAGGTCATTCACTTTTAATTCAATGTAATCTACTTATAATCCTAAAATATACTCTTTTAGTCATAGTTAATTCACCTTTAGTCCAAGGTAATCCACTTTTAATCCAGTTAATCCATCTGTAAAACAGAGTAAGCCAAGTAATCCGGCGTAAATCGAGTAATCCTTGGTTAATCTACTTGTAACCAACTTCTTACTGTGGGTACTGCACTTGTAATTCAACGTAATCCACTTGTAATCCGGTTTACACACTTTTGATACGGAGTATGCCAAGTAATCTGGCATAACTAGGTTTTTAACATAGAAGATGAGAGTTCTATCAAAAGAGATAAATTCAGGAACCAATCAGAGAAATTTTCAACAAAGCTATTGAATTTTCAAACACGAAAATTAATTTTCGACCAAAAAAGATTAATTTTTAACAAAATACATGAATTATCAATCAAATAGCTGATTTTTCAACCAAAAATATAAATATTTAACAAAAAATGGAAGAGTTTAATTTTTATTTAAAAACAAATAAATTTGCAACAAAAAAATGAATTTTTGATTAAAATTATAAATTGTTCAACCAAAAATTGAATTTAACTAAAAAGCAGTTAAATATCAACTAAAAAATTGATTCTCCAACAGAAAAGATGAATTTTCAATTAAATGTTTGATTTTTCAATTGAAAAAGATAAATATTTAACAAAAAATAGAACTTTTAAATTTTCAGATATAAAAATTGATTTTCAACAAAAGATAACGAATTTTCAACAAAATAGTTAACTTTTTGATTAAAGAGGTGAATTTACAACTAATATTATAAATCTTCAACCAAAAAATCAATTTTCATGGAAGTTGTTCAACTCTCAACCAAAAAAGGCAAACTTTCAACCAAATAGTTGAATCCTCTACCAAAAAAACTAATTTTTCAAACAAAATTCGCTTCTTGATCCACAAAGATTAAATTTCTACAAGAAGATATGAATTTTCAAACCGAACAGACGAAATTTCACCAAGACAGTTGAATTTTTAACCAAGACATTGATTTTTTACCATAGAAGACAAATTAAAAAAAAATAGATGAATTTTCAACGAAATAGTTGAGCTTTTAACCAAATAGTACGATTTTCAACTAAAAAAGATCAATACTCAACCGAAAATGTGAAAGTTAGATCGTCAGTGTAAAAAATTACATTTCAACCCAAAAAAAATGAAGTTTTAACATAATAATTTAATTTGCAACCAAAGAGATGAATTTTCATTGAAAATTATGAATCTTCAATCAAATAATGAATTTATGACCGAACAAGAATAAATTTTTATAAAATATAAAAGTGTAAATTTCAATTAAAAACAATTAACCTTCAACCAAACATAGTGAGGTTGTCTTATTGGGTTCTATTCATTAAATTGGTATATAAGTCACAAAATAGTGAAAGTGTTAAATTTTCCTTAGAAAATAGAGTTGATTTCCGACTGCACACTTTTTGATTTCGGACTAAACACTTTTAAATCTAGACAACAAAAAGTTTGTCGGACTATGCAACATTTTAGCCCCTGTTTTGAATAATCAATGGTGTTTCTATTCGTTAATAAAAATTAACTGCCAATCTGTGGATTCTATTTCATTTCCGTTAGGGTTATTACTTTCGCCTTCATCTGACAAAGAAGAGGCAAGAACTGTTTTATTTTTTTTTTCAGTTTTTTGGGAAATTAGTCATTGTTTCTACATTAATGATTCAAATGTAGCAAGTAAACGAAAAAGCGGTCCTTAAACTTTCAAGACAAGTAGCCATAAGGAAGTAAACCAGGTAAAAAAAAGTTAGATTAGATTGGAAAAATTATATTGGACATGGCACATCGACTATGTAGAACGATCTCATTGTCTATTGGAAATTTTCTTTATTGATCATAAATTTTGTAATTTTACAATAATTATACATGTATACAAAAATTGTTTATTCATACTATAAATTTGAGGTGTCTAGTTCGCTGTATAGAACGCGGCTTAATTGTTCGTGCTTTTGCTTTTATAAACCATTTATTCATCAACACAAATTTACATATGCATTTGTAAATACATTTATATTAATTTTATATTCTGGGCCCATTTTAATAACTAAACAGAATGTTTATAATTTCTTGTAGGTTAAAAATTAATTTTGTGAAAATCGTTTATCAGTTTCGTTTGGGTAAAAGGTCAGTGAAAAACACCCCATTTAATATTTGTTTGAACTTAAGACTAGCTTATAATTAAGTGCTATGTACAGTGAGTTATTTGTTTATGTACGATCTCATTGTTCATTTCAGTTCAAAAAATATTCTTCATTGATCATAGATTTGGATATAGCGATGCATACAATAATTGTAATAGTTATCATTAGGATTCCCATCTTTTTTGGCGATATTTAACCTAAATTTATTTATAATATCA
Source organism: Andricus grossulariae (assembly GCA_011634705.1). Classification (NCBI taxonomy): domain Eukaryota; kingdom Metazoa; phylum Arthropoda; class Insecta; order Hymenoptera; family Cynipidae; genus Andricus; species Andricus grossulariae. The sequence continues at coordinate 9,836 of JAABKJ010010737.1, forward strand.
CATATTACACATAAATACTGGAAGTGCTGATTTGGATCATTATTAATTTAGTGATTTACTCAGGAAAAAGTGAAAAAACCTGATTAGTGCCGCTTACAAATAACTTAGGACTATTAACAATATTTACAGTTCTTAACAACTAACTAATTGTGCTATGCGGCTAGCATCTCGTGTTAATAAATTTAATGATGAATAAATAGTTGTATTGAATCTACTACTGCAGAAGGTACTGCGGTAATTTATATTTTATCTTAAACGGTGCGTCTTGGTATCGCAGTTTAGAAGTGCTCCGCAAAATTTCAAGATTTGAGAGCTGCGTTTCATGGAAATCTTTCGTTAATTTTAGTATTTGCTCTTTGATCAATGGCATTTTGAGTTTTTCATGAATTATTTTAATTTTAGTTCTAGATTCCGCATTAAGGGTCATTCTAAAGCACTCATTCTGTATAATTTGTAATTTTTTAATATTGCTTTTATAGGTATTTCCCGAAATAGGGGCCGCATACAGCATTATTGGTTTTACAATCATTTTGTAGCAGGTTAATTTATTACATCGGCTCATTTTACTCTTTCGATTACGTAGTGAGTAAAGTGGGTTTATTACTGAGAAGGTCTTACCGCGCGCTGCTTTGACATGCTTGGTAAATGAGAGCTTAGAATCTAGTAATACTCCTAAATATTTTAATTCTTTTTTAGCAACTATAACGTCGTTATACAATGTAAATTTTGGCACATCTTTGTCTCCATCGTTACGTGAGAATACTGTAAGGATAGTCGTGCAAGTATTGATTTTAATCTTCCACCTATGAAAGTATTGTTCTAAAATATTAACATAATTCTGCAACCTGTTAGCAGCTACTTTCTTCCGCCGAGACGCAGTATATATGGCTGTATCATCCGCGAGTAAAGCCATTTGCACATTATCCGTCTTTGGAATATCATTTAGATAATATATAAATAGGACAGGTCCCAGAACAGAGCCCTGGGGCACTCCCGCTATTGCTGACTTCTCAGATGAGGTATCATTATTAACTTGTACTATAAAGCTTCTTTCTCGCAAATAATT
>JAABKJ010010738.1:0-10219 GCA_011634705.1 Andricus grossulariae
GCACTTTTTCTGGTTAACAAAGTCATCAGTAAAAAATTTCGTTCATTTAAACGTTCAGAACTTCAAGCACATAATATGGATAAGATTGTTGTTTGCATACTGTTTCTCGACATCACACAATCTTTAATTTTGAAATGAAAAGGTTCCACTTGTATTGGGAAATCCCCAAAATGGTCGCGTCAAGTATCTGAGGACCCACTTTTCCTAGACGTTTAATCGTTTTATATGAGGATTAGGTAACAGAGGATCGATTACTACCTTTGTAGGCGCCAGACTGGACTTAAATCTAAGTCTACAATTCCTAAGCTCTTTCTAAGCATAAGCCCTTTACTTGATTCATAGTGAATAATGTTGAAGCACAAACCTTTGGAAAATAATTATTCCCAAGAGTGATCAGACTTGGTTTTTCAATGATCTTGTAATATGGTGCAGAAAAACCTGTATACGAAAGTCATGCGATGCTCGTTATCGTGAATTGGATGTATGCATTAATGCGTGCACTTGCACATCTGTGGGGCTCGAGAATTTATTCTAGAAGTCTTAGAGTCTAGACCTATCTAGTCTAGAAACGATTCCGAGAGAAGCTTCTCTTCCGCATTGAATATAGCTCGCTATTATTAAGCCGGACTTCCGGGTAGCTCGTGTGCGGCACATTCAAATTTAATCTGTCTAGCTCTAGCACGCTTGCAGCAGTCAAGTACTTATTCTGCAAGCTGTAATCTCTATCTTAAGTAAGAGGATTTTATCTTCTCAACACCTCCCATAGTTTAAGATTTGACCCTTCTGCTTTCTGAAAAATGTGACTATTTTACGAAGAATTTAAAACTTATTGCGAGATAGGAAGGTTCTTATGGTCCATGATTCTGATGGTAATAATATATATGTATATATATTTAATATCCATTTTGCAATACGATATACAGTGAAACCTGGATTTAACGTCAAGGTCAGCCCCAACCCCGGAGATCAATCCAGGTTGGACGGTACATAATGGATGTTCATAAAAACTACGAGAATTCAGAGTATTTGAATTCCATTTTAAAGATTCGTAAAAGTGACAGATGAATTATCCGAACAGCAAATACGCTTTATATCATTTGCACAGTAGTGCAGGATTCAAGATTCATTCCAAACAATGAAAAACCAAATTTCCTCATTTTCATATCCTTTAACCAGTGATATAAAAAAAAGAGTATGACACAGCACATTCTATTTTGGAGAAATCTCGATGAAATCCACTGAATTTAATATTGATTATTTTGGATTTACAATTTTTTTTATTCACCCGGAAGACTTTAAAATTCTCCTTGAATTCTTCTGAATTTTGTCAGATTTTTATTGACTTCCATTTATCTGAATTCAATGGAATTTTTTTGAGTTTTGTTCCATTCAGTTGAATTATTTTGAAGTCGCCGTGAATTCTTATTAATTTATACTGATTTTTTTCGAATTCTTTGGTATTCTATTAAATTCTTTTACATTCACCCTGAATTCTTTGCAATTCCCGTGAAATCCAATGATTTCAATGGATCTTCTTTGGATTTCCATTTTTTTTTAAATTCATCAAGACTTTTAAATTCATCTTAAATTCTTTTGAATTTGTATTCTATTTTTTTAATTTTGTTCCATTCACTTGAATTATGTTGAGTTCACCGTGAATTCTTATTAATTTATGCTATTTTTTTCGAATTCTTTGGTATTCTGTTCAATTCTTTTACATTCCCCCGGAATTCTTTGCAATTCCCGCGAAATCCAATGAGTTCAATGCATCTTTTTTAATTTTTCTTTTTTTAATTCACACTCAGGACTTTTAAATTCATCTTAAATTCTTTTGAATTTATATTCTAGTTTAAAAATTTTTGTTTCATTCACTTGAATTATTTTTAGTTCACCCTGAATTCTTATTAATTTGTACTGATTTTTTTCGAATTCTTTGGTATTCTGTTCAATTCTTTTACATTCACCCTGAATTCCTTGGAATTCCCGTGAAATCCAATGAGTTCAATGGATCTTTTTTGAATTTCCATTTTTTTAATTCACTCTGAAGACTTTTAAATTCACCTTGAATTTCTGTGAATTTTTATTTTATTTAAAAAAAATTTTTTCATTCACTTGAATTTTTTTTATTTCATCTGGAATTTTTATTAACTTCTCCTGATTTCTTTTTTAGATTCTCTTTAATTCTTTGGAATTCTCTTAAATTTGTATGAATTATCTTAAATTCTTTTGAATTCATCCTGAATTCTTTGGAATTTCCTTGAAATCCACTGAATTCAATGGATCTTTTTTTGGATTCAACTTTTTAAATTAAACGTGAATTCTCTTGAATTTTATCAGGGTTTTATTCACTCCCATTTATGTGAATTCAATGGCATTTTTTTTTGGATTTTAAGAATTTTGTTCAATTCACTTTAATTATTTTGAATGCGTGATTAATTCTTATTGTTGTGCTGTATTCTTTTTTAATTTTTTGGAATTTTGTTAAATTCTTTTAAATCCATCCTGAATTCTTTGAAATTCCCATGGAATCCACTGAATTCAATAGATCATTTTGATTTTTTTTAATTCACCCTCAATACTTTTTAATTCACACTCAAGACTTTAAAATTTTCCCTGAATCTTATAAATTTTTCAGATTCTTATTCACTTCCATTCATCTGAATTCAATGCAATTTTTATTTTATCTTGAAAATTTTTGCTATTCACTTGAATTTTTTTATTTAACTGTGAATTCTTATTCATTTCTCCTGAACGGGTTTTTGCATTCTCTTGAATTTTCTCAAATTCTTTTGAATTCACCCTGTATTCTTTAGAATTGCCTTAAAATCCACTGAATGCAATGGATCTTTTTTGGATTTTCATTTTTTTTTTAATTCACCCTGAAGACTTTAATCCAGAGTGAATTCTTCTGAATTTCGTCAGATTTCTATTCACTCCCATTCATCGCAATTCAATGCATTTTTTTTGGATTTCAAGAGTTTTGTTCGATTCACTTGAATTAATCTAAATTCATCCTGCATTATTATTAATTTATTCTGAATTCTTTTAAATTCTTCTGAATTCTTTTTAATTCTTCTGAATTCTCTTTAATTTGTTTACTTCACCCTATGCAATCTTTTAAACTTACATTCAATTTTTAGATATTTTATTAAATTCTTTTTAATTCCTATGAATTTGTATAAAGTTACAGCAATCTAATGAATTCATTGAATTGAAAAAAAAAATTTTATGGGTTTCAGTTCACTTGATTTTTCTTAAATTACCTTGAATTTATCTTGTTTCCTTCAAATTCCTCTAAATTTGCGTGAATTTTATTTAATTCATGTTTTTTATATTTGTTGAACTTTATTCAATTAACCCTAATTCTGTTAAATTTGCCCTGAATTGTGTTCACTCCCATTTTACTCAATTTAATGAAAATATGTTTATTTTTAAAATTCTGTTCAGTTCACTCGTATTCTTATGAATGTCATCAATCTCTTGAATTCCCTTGCATTCTTCTAAATTCACTTCAATTTTAATGAAATTAATGAATTTTTTTTTATTGTTTCCAATTCATTTGCATTCTTTTGAATTTAACTTGATTTTTTTTTTCATTTTTCTTAATTCACGCTGAAGACTTTTAAATACACTTTTAATTCTTATGATTTTCATCTGATTTCTATTCACTTCCTTTATTTGAATTCAATGAAATTTTTGAATTTTAATCATTTTGTTTCACTCACTTGAGTTATTTCGAATTCACCCCGAATTCTTATTAATCTATTTTGAATTGTTCGAAATTATTTTGAATTCTCTTCAATTTTTTCAAATTTTATTTAAATAATTGTTTTTTTTTTATTTTTTGAATTTTTATTCAATCAACTTTTATTTTACTCAATTCAATTAATGTTTTTTTAAATTTTGTTCAATTCACTCAAATTCTTCGCTCCTATTTTACTAAAATCAATGGAATTTTTGGGATTTTCACAAATTTTTCCAGCTGATTTTAATTCTTTTGAATCTAAATTAAATTGTTTTGAATTCCTGAATTTGTGAAAATTCATATGGAACTCTTAATTTCGTCGAATTCTTTTTAATTCTTCTAGATTCAAAAGATCATTAGTCACATTACTAATGCGTTTTAGTCAATTTTGATAATTTTTAGTAACTTTTTGGGTTAAAAATTAGCTCAGAAATTGGTCACTTTTTCGGTTTAAATAGGTCCTTTTTTACTGTTTATGCAATTATTTTACACATTCTTATTATTTTCAACATAAATGCTTCTTCGGTTTGAAATTTGTTGAAGAATATTCTTTGTTTCCCCTGCAATCTACATGATAGAATATCAGTGTAGCATCTTAGAGAAAATTCAAAGGCTACAGAGTATATATACATAGAATGTTCTTTTAAAGCCTTCCGCGGGAAGAGATTCCTTTATTAATCGCCGTGAATATAAGAACCGGCTTAGGGGCTTGGTATGTACAGTACACCCAGCTGGGTATAGGTGTAATCTCAGGGTGAAGGGGCTTTTCACACATTAACGAGGTCTTAGTCAATGTGAGACCTCATTTTTACACCAGCCTGATAATATATCACCATCTTAAACTTAATCCAGCCATCTGAATCTCGAAATAATTAGACTCGAAAAAATATTTCAAAATTCTTCACGTTTTTATTATCCAAGACGCAGAAAAATTGTTTTTCAAATGAAAGATTGATAGAAAAACTATATGCAAAAGTAGGTCACTAAAATTTCAAAAATTTGTTGACATCTTGTAGAAAATTAATGAGGAAAAAAGAAACTTTAGGGTCTAAGGAAAAGTTTAGTTAATCTTTGAACTAATTTCGTCCGAAAACTTTTATTACTGTACTGTTGTAAAATATCCTCGAAAATATCACTAATGGACTCATAACTTGAAATAAAAAACGGGAGAACCTTCATCTTCAGAAATATTACTCACTGAGTTAGATAAATCATCTAAATGAGGTAGTCATATTTTTTTCTGTGTCAAAAATCAGTTTTTTTTATCTCATACATTGTTTATTCATAATATCTCGACAAAATTTCTTCCAGATGTGCAGGATATTGTTTCAAATGTTGTAATCAAGAGATTTCAGGATATAGTTTTTGCTTGTTTCCCCTGGTATCTTCATTTTACAAGTTAAATACTAATCAAAGATAAATTTTGTTTTTATTTTTCAAAATTTCTGCACCGCCCAACAAAAACATCATCTGTGCGACACGTTTTTCAGAGGAACGTGATTCATGGTGAAACTCGATTCTCAGCTACGTGACTTTGGTCATAAGTGCTTGTATTTAGGTAGCCACTGGCCCCTCTGTGAAGTCTCATTACAACCAAATCCCGCATTTATTTTTGTCTCTCTATTTTGCAGAAAGAAAAAATAAGTCAGTTAAGACACACGAAATATTATATAATTTCAGACTTTATACACTTTCCCCTATTACCCTCCTTTTCCCATTTTTAAAGAATTCCTCTTTTTCCCTCTGTTTGCAAGAAATTTCCCATTTTCCCGCTTTCTCGCTTGAATTCGAACTGGTGAAAAATTCTATTGCATTGAAAATTTAATTATTTTGTTGAAAATTCAATTATTTTGTTACAAATACATAATTTTTTCAAAAGTTCAATTATTTGGTGGAAAGTTGAACTACTTTGTTAAAAAAATCGTTTTTTGTTTTGAAGATTGAACTATTTTGTCGATCATTCTTTTTTTATTGTTGAAAATTAATGTTCTCATATGACAATTTATATATTCCATTTTTGACTGAAAATTGATCGTTTTTATTTAAAAATTCAACTATCACATTTTTCGCTTTTTTAAAAGTTCTTCTTTTTTGTTGGAAATTAATTTTTTGAACTGAATATTTAACTATTCCATTTTTGGTTGTAAATTGATCGCTTTTACTTCAAAATTCAACTATTTGGCTTTGAAATTACATTGTTTTCCACAAAATTCGCTTTTTTTTTTGCTTAAAAATTCAACAATTTGGTTGAAATTTTTCTTTTCTTGACTGCAATTTTTTCGTTTTGTTGAAAATTCTTCTTTTCAGTGTTTGAAATATCAAGTGTTATATTTTTCATTTTGAAATTCATCTTTTTGTGTAATATTCGTAATTTTGTTAAAAATTCAACTGTTTTGTAGAATATTTGTCTTTGTGGATTTAAAAATCTATTATTATCGTAGAAAATTCAACTATTTACTTCAAATTTGACTTTTCAGTTCAAAATTCATATTTTCGGGGATAAAATTCAACTGTTTTGTAGAAAATTCGCCTTTTTGGATTAAAAATTCAAGAATTGGGTTGACATTTTTTTCTCTTGACTAAAAAATATTTCTTGATAGAAAATTCAACTTTTATCAATAAAATTTCGTCTTTTCGGTTTAAAAATTAATCTCTTTTGGTAGAAATTTGATCTTCTTTGGTGAAAAATGCAACTTTTGTGTGGAAGATTCATCATTTTAGTTCAAAATTCATTTCTTTGGTTGAAAATGTAACTGTTTTGTAGAAAAAAAATTATATTTTTCGTTTTTTGTTAATTTTGTTGTGGAAGATTCATCATTTTAGTTGAAGATTCATCTCTTTGATTAAAAATTGAAGTAGTTTGTTGAAAACTCGTTTTTTTGTTTGTTAAAAACTATTTTCTTTACTGAAAATTTAACTATTCCATTTTTGGCTGAAAATGTGTGTTGTTCATTTGAAAATTCAACTGTTTGGTTAAAAATGTATCGTTTTTAGGTGTAAATTCAACTATATGATTGGGAATACTTCCGCCTGGGTTGAAAATTTAATTATTTAGTCAAAAATTCAAATATTTTGTTAAAAACTTATTTCTTGGTTGAAAATTCGTCTTTTAAGATTGAAAATTCGTGCTTTTTGGAATGAAAATTCATCCTTTTTGGTAGAAAAGTTCTTGGTTTAAATTTATCTTTCTGGCTGAAAATTCAATTGTCTTCTAAATAGTTTGGCTTTAAAATTCAACTAGTTGGTTAAAATGCAACTGTTTTTGGTTTAAATTTAATTTTCCACCATTTGCTTGAAAATTCAACTATTTGGTTACAAATGCAAATTTTTGGTCTGAAATGAATTTTTGTTTTTGATAATTATAATATAACTTTAAAAAGTTTAAAAATTTATATAAATTAATAGTTCCTCTCAATTGTCAAAATTTGTTCATCTGAACTTTGAGGTCGTTCCTCCTGCAGTAAGAAGACGAGACAAAAAAGAGCTGGAATGTGCCGATCTTATTTTAACCCAAATATTCCTGATCTTAAATTCTTAAAGTTAAATGAATTCTCAGTCTTCCAAGGGAAGTAAAATTTTCATTTTTTTCATATGCCAATCTAATTTCTGAAATTATTTCAATTTCCTGAAACAGTGCCTATTCTAATTTACTCCATCGCTTAAAATGATTTCTGGCGAATTGCGTGTGTTTAGAGCATAACAAAATAGTAAATCCCAAGGATATTTTTTTGTCTAAAGTTGGATAAAAACGTTCCAAACAATTGATTAACTACAATTATCTGACTTTGGATCATTTTTTATCTGCCTCCCGATAAATCTTATCCGACGTGGGATAATTGTAGTTTTCATTTGTTTTCAACGTTTTTATCCAACTTTAGATACAAAATACCTCTAGGATTTACTGTGAAACGATTAAGAAACAAAACAATCGTGAGAATTGAGCAGCGATGATTTGATGATTTTGTAGCAAGTTGTAATCTATAATTACAATTTACTTGTTGTCGATTGGAAGGTTTGGTTATCGACTGCATTATTGCACGAGTTCTCATCGATTCATTGTACGCTTAAGCGAGCATGGCAGCCCATTACTTATTTATTTATTTATAGGCTTCCCTTATACGAACGCATTTTTACTTTTTCTCGCGTTCCAGAGATAAAAAGATAATGGTGCGCTGAGTCGCGAAACCATAGTAATTATACCGGCACCCTTCTATCGCAGGATTGGCTTATCGCAGGAGGAAAATTAATTTTAATAGATTAGGGAAATGCTTATTATATTATAATAATACTAGACCGAGGAACTAACCGCTATTGTCTAGACTTGAGATTACAGTAATTATCTTCCTTAAGATTTCTAATTCATTCAAATTTCGATTCTTGATGCTGTAATTACACGTCTAGTGATAATTGCATCAAATTAGAATTTTAATTGTCTCATAATTTCAATATTTGACTTTTGGTGTCGCTTTTTTGCGATTATTTCTTTTTCAAATCTAACTACAAACTGATTAAATACAATTTCCAGTTTAACAATGTCGATTTCTCTTGACTTGCAAAGCCTATATTTTTTCTTGATTATTTTTAAAGTCAGTGTCTGAATCCAGAGAGAAAGTCGAAATGTGGTCATGAAGGCGTTTATGTACCCCCAGAATTGTTCAACATATCGAGATAGAGATGTGATATATCGTATGGGGTCACCCACAAATTGCTTGAGTTTTTTTTTTTGCAATTTTCAATATCCCCTCCCCTAATGTAAGCAGGGTGTCTACTAACCTGGAAAACTTGAAATTGTCAGGGAATTTTTATACACCTGGAAAAACCTGAAAATTACAGGGATTTTTTCGAAAGCATGTCTACTTTTTTTTTAAATTTTAATATAAAATTTAATATGTACCAATTTTTTTTTATTTGTAAAAGTAGCTTTCTATTACTGGATTTAAATATTTTGTTGAAAACTCGTTTTCTTTTTTGTTGGAAATTAATTGTTTTAACTATTCTATTTTTGGATTTAGTAGTTGAAAGTTCATCAGTATCCTATTTTTGGTTAAAAATTCATTGGTTGGGTTCAAAATGGCACGCAGAAAAAAATTCTGCTAAGGTTACAGGATTTTCAGTTAAATTAGGGACAGCATAGATTTTCTGTATAATGATTACCGAATTTTCTGCAGAGTTTACAAAATTTTCAATTATTTTATAAATTTACGGATATTTTCTGTAACATTTACAGACTTTTTAATTAGATTTTACTATTTAAACATGTTAATTTGAGAGAAAAATGCAGTAAATGTTACAGAAAATATCTGTAAATTAATAAAATAACTGAAAATTTTCTAAACTCTGCAGAAAATTCGGTAATATTTACAGAAAATCTATGCTGTCCCTATTTTAACTGAAAATCCTGTAATCTTGACAGATTTTTATTTCTGCGTGTGAACTATGGTGTAGACATTTTTGTTGTTGTTGCAAATTTACTTTTATAACTGAAAATTTAAGTTTTCTAACTTTGAAAATTCATCAATTTAGTTCAAAAATAATTTTTTCATCGGAGACTCGTCATTTTCATTAAAATTAATTTTCTTGATTTGAAAATTAATTTTTTAACTAAAAATTTAACTATTCTATTTTTGGTTGAAAATTTAGCTTTTTTTAATTGAAAATTCAACTATTCCTTTTTTTTTGTTTGTTTTTTTTTTTGTTGAAAATTTAAATATTTCGTTGAAAATTTCTTTTTTATTAGTTAAACATTAATTTTTTAGCTGAAAATTTAACTATTCTATTTTTGGTTGAAAATTTATCTTTTTCAGTTGAAAATTCGTAGTTTTTTTTTTAATTAATTTTTTTGCTGAAAAATTAACTATACCACTTGAAAATTTAACTGTTTTTTTTTAGTTCCTTTTCTTGGTTTGACAATTCAATTTTTTAATAAAAATTCAACTATTCGATTTTTGGTTGAAAACTGATATTTTTTTAATTGAAAATTCAACTATTCCTTTTCTTTTTGAAAGTTAATTTTTTTAGCTAGAACTTTAACTATACTAGTTAAAAATTTAAATATTTCGTTGAAAATTCCTTTTTTTTTAGTGAAATATTAATTTTTGAGCTGAAAATTTAACTATTCTATTTTTTATTGAAAATTTATCTTTTTCAGTTGAAAATTCGTATTTTTTATTAAAACTTAATTTTATTGCTGAAAATTTAACTGTTTTGTTGACAATTTTTTGAACTGAAAATTTAACTATTCTGTTTTTGGTTGAAAATTCGTCTTTTTTTCATTGAAAATTCGACTATTTCGTTTTGTTTTTTTGTTTGGTTGAAAAATAAACTATTTTGTAGAAACAAATTTTTTGTGGACTTTTTTTTCTTTACTGAAAATTTAATTTTTCTATTTTTGGCTGAAACTTTACCTTTTTTAGATGAAAATTTATGTATTTATTTGAAAATTTGTCTTTTTTTTGTAGAAAATTCATCATTTAG
>JAABKJ010010739.1:0-10900 GCA_011634705.1 Andricus grossulariae
CGCGTTGCTGGTTTAAGTCTCGACGCATGCACTTTTTATTAATTTTTTTCGAATTGACCTTGACCACGCATTCATATAAATTCACACGCATTCTGGTCGCACTGTCTCAATTTATCTAAATGCCTCTCAGTTTGTTTAAATGAATCAGAAAACAGAATTCACTAAACTTCTTCGAAAAGACTTGTTAGAGAAAACTTATATTAATTTGTCCTATGTTACCAAATACGTTTTAAAAACTTCTGTTAGCTCCTGAAAAAGTATTTTAAAAAATAAATTTGTAATTTTTCTAAAAACAATACATTTTAGTTTCCTCCTCTCAAATCTTGCAAGAAATTAACAAATAAATGCAGAAAAAAATTATAAACAGCGTAGGTAGGTTATTGTTGATCATCGTTGAATCACTTCTTGAAGTGCATTTTTTGACAGAACTTGAAATAAAACTAAAAAATTTAAAAAAAAAAGTATATTTGTTTCTAATCCAAGTGGAATATAATATTTAAATTTAACATGAATCAATTAATAGAGAAATAGATTTTCCTAATATATATTTTTTTTACCTGTGCAATGCAAGAAATTGTCCACTAGAGACTTATAGGACCCCCATCAGTTTTTCCTAGACTATAAATTCTTTTAGGGTGAAAATGAACTATATTAGAACTTCAAGGTGAAATATATCATGCATATTATTGTAAAAGTGATTTAAAAAGCTACCAATTTCTAGTTTTTGTAAACAAGGATGAAAAATATATATTTGGGGTTTTTGATAGGAAATCATACTTCAATCTATGCTCTATCTGGTAACATTACGAGTATACTTTTATGTCTCGAAAGTAACCGCAACTGTGTGAATTGTACGTTAGGGTGATCCAAAAATGCATTGGACATTTTTTTGGATTTTCATGCGTATTTTCATATCGTATTTCCCATAAGAAAGCAAGACGTTTTTGTAAATTTTATTAAAGAATAGTTATTATTAGGTGAATTGAGTTGAAACTTAACATTTCTCTTCACAAAAGCTATAGAATACAAAGGAATAATTAATTTCTTTCAAATATCACCCCCATCAGTCTATTATAAAGGTTCCCAAAAAAATCCAATAGATGCAAAATTGGGGTTTGCTAGTTTTTGGCGCTAATCGTTCTTTCAGAACACTTAAACTTTTTGACCACTTTTCACTTAGTGTGGTAATAATTAAAGCAAGTTAACAAACATAATTGTTTGGACAATTCATTATTGTTTATAACTATCTTCTCTCAGATAATTGCTAGAAAGTTACGGCTTCTTCTGGAATTTTCAACTTTGCTTTGTTTTTTTATTTATAGGTTAAATATCTTAAAAGGAACTTTTGGTTCTGGAATACAAAAGGAACCTTATTAGTTGAACGAACGATCAAAATATGTTTTAAATTCCTAAACCCATGTAAATTATAAAAGGAAAATTACTTTTTTATCGAAACATATGAACTTTACACTCTTGCATAAATATAAAATGATCTTCGGCTTTTTGAGGGAGATGTTTGGTAGCACTGAAAGCGAAGAGCGGGACGATATTTATTGCAAACTGAAAACAAATATTAAAATTTCCCGCCTATTTCCCGACGTTTGCAAGAAGCTTCGAAAAGCTAATATAAATTCTAGAAAATATGTTAAAAGAATTGGAAAAACATATAATTCTATCAAATTTATGATCAAGTGTTTTGAAAAATTGTTTTTATGCAACGTTTCATTGTTGAAAAATAACTTTCAGTAGAAAGAGCTCAAAAAATGTGCTAAGAATTCAACTATTTTTGTTTGAAAATTCAACTGCTTTTGGTTAAAAATTAATTCAGCTGCTTCAACTCTTAATAGCATGTACGCATTTATAAGTTGATGTTTTTTACTTGAGATATTATAACACAATGTCAATATTTAAAAGCCTACGAACGTGTTCGTGCAGGAAAATAAACTTATATTCATTTTTGTGTCTCGACAATTTGTACATTAAATTGTGTCATTGCTTGTCTTCTTTCACGTTCAAGAGGAGTGAAAGAGAATAAACAGAAATTGCGCAATTGATTTTTATTTATCGCGACAGAATCAATTACAAAATGTTAGTAACATTTACAGACCATATAGAAGTGTTTTTTTTTTTACTTTAGAGGTTTCAGAAAAAAATTACCTTATGTATACGAAAAAAATTGTTTTGATATTCAAAATACAACAATACTATATCTAGTGTATTTGTTCGCGTCTTCGAGATTCAACGATTGATCTACTGTTAAACCTTTTATGACCCACCATTACCGATTTATGAAGGTTCAAAAAAATGGTTAATTCTGCTAATATGAGAAAAACTTTTTGATATTCAAAATACCAGAATACTGTATCAAGTGTATTTGTTCGCGTCTTTGAGACGCATCGATCGATCGACCGATTTTTGAACCTCTTAGGACCAACCAGTAGCGATTTATGAAGTTTCAATAAAATTGTTTATTTCGCTTATATGCTTTTTTGATACTTAAAATACAACATGTTACTTGCGAGCGTAGAATTCGACCTACGTTTATTTTTTAATATTTAGGATCCTAGAGAATGCAGAAAGATCCAACAACGAACGAAAGAGTGTATGTGTTTCCTTTATGTAATATTATTCTTATGTAATACCGAAATCTATGTGGACCCACGTATTTTTGTCGATAATTCAAGACTGTCTAGCCTTAGTTATAACATAGTTAATGTTTTCATTCATTCACTATTTTCATTTATATCTTTATTCGCTTTTTGAAAATTTGAATGTAACCAGAATGTTGTAAAAATCCTTTCACGTTCACACGGGATTAGAAGGTAATCTGCCTTGGAGAAGACATTCTGAATTCTGAAGCCTCCCTAATTTATTAGAGAGTAAGAAGCAAATACCAACGAACAAAGGTTGCCAATTTCAAAACTCTCTACCAATTTTTCCATTAATATCACCGTAAAACATAATCTCTTCAACCTTGATTTGATCATGTACTAGACAACAGTGTTTTAAGAACCCTGGACCCTAGCTCAGAAACATCTAATGAGGAAGGAACACTTTGTATCCTTAATCCTCGAAGGAGTGGGCGAACTTCTCACTTGAACAATAGAAAAAATAAACCTATTGGTCTGAGCCGCTCCACTCCGAATCCCAACGCGACTTTATGGCGACATCTGCTAACCAGGCGCTGTTCGGGTCCAGGTAATGCAAATCTCTGGCTGACAGATAAGGGCAAAGTTCTACAGTCAATATCCCTTCTCCACCACCCACGATGCTTGCTTTCCACTTTTCTTTCAAATATAGCCCCCGTTCTTTTAATTGGTTGAGAGCCGAGAAAGGTAGGTGTTTAGCTCCCAAACAATCAAGACCTTGACTTGGTTCCGCAGTCGAAGACCTCATCCTTGATTAAACACTCTGCCTGAGTTACGAATCAGGGCAACGATTGCTCCCTAGGATAAGCTCTTAGCCTCTTTTGGGCCTCTGTCGGCGCAAGCGGTAGAGTTCGGCCCTCGCGAGTTCTCTATGGCGGAGGATCCTTTAATTCGCGGCCAGTCCGTATTTCGTGATTGCCTGGAAGCTCCCTTCAAGTGTAACTCCGTTAGTTTTAGGCCATCCATCTAGTCGCCGATTCCTCCAGGGCAGAACATCTTCTCGACTCCTGTGAACCAGTTTCATCTATAATAAAGTAAGTTTGTCTTCATTTTAAATAGCCAATTATATATTCCTACTCTTCACCTTATTAGCCTTCTTTTTAAGAAAGTACAGAGTGTGGACGATTTTCCTATCTCGATAGGACAGGGATCCATTTTTTCGAATCCTTCCCAACCGCTCAGGAATGGATATAAAATAAATTTCTAAAGGAAACAAAAATTCCCCTCTGCTCGTATCATCTCTGAGACTTATCAGTGAGAATTTTTTTTAATGGTGCCAGAAGTGGGATCTTCTGTCCGTAACCCACTCTGATTTTCTTTGAAAAGGCTCAAATCCATATTTATCTTCACCTTTCACATTAATTCTACCTTTCTAAAATTTTTTCTAAATTACCGAGACCATCACCTTTTTATTTTAACCTCTACACTTTTCCATACCAACTGACATTCTTCTAATATCTAACATTTTATTTGTGATTGATTTCTTGTATTATTTCATCTTGTGTATTGTTCTATTTATCGAATGTGTATATTGTCATATTTTCTTGTCATGTATATATTGTGATTTTACCCTGTATATTTATTATGTATTTCTTGTATACTCGGTGGAAGTGCGGAATCCACAATTGCTCAGTGCGCGTAAAAAATTGACGAGCAATATCAATTCTAACAACCCAACATGTCCTCATTTTGTTCGCGTTTGTTATGTGTCTCTATTGAAGACATTGAAATCACCCATCGAACGCGAACCTAATTTTGATACCGCAACATCTTTAAATGTCATCGCTGAAAAAACACACGTATTTGACGCGCCGATTAATTGCGAAGACCGCGCTGAAATAACTTCTCTGAGGTTCCATAATTTGATAGCTCTCGGGTAAATTTATTTGGAAATCGGATCGTTGGTAGTGAAATTCTACGTGATTCGTGCGCGCTTGTGGTCCCTTTTTATCGGTATAATTGGCTATAACGACAGCTACTAGTTCGACACATTGATAAAGACGAAGGTTCGAGTCTTTAGATTCTTACTCCTTTTAATATTTCCTTGTGTTTTGCTTGAAATTTTACCCTTTTATTGAAAATTCATATGTCCGGCTTCAGAATTCAACCATTCTTAGAAAATTCATTTTTGACTTGAAAATTCAACAATTTGGATAGCATTTTTTTCTTGACAGAAAATATTTCTCTGTCGAAAATTCAGCTCTTGTAAAAAAAATTAGTTCTTAGTTAAAAATTCGTCTGGATGGTGAAATTGTAATTACTCTGTTAAATTTTAATCTGTTTTGATTAAAGACTAAACTATTTTTCTTTTTAAAATCCGTCCCTTTGGTTAAGGATTCACCGCATTGGTGAAAAGCTTAACTATTTTGTCGGAAATTTGTTGTTTTTGTTGAAGATTAACATTTTAATTGAAAAATTTAACTATTTCATTGTCTATTGAAAATACGTTTCTTAGAAAATAGTCATTAAGGGTATTTGTGATATATAAATTTTTGTGTAAAACTAAAAATGTCTCAAGCGGACGCAACCGCAGCAGCGATGGCTGCTGCCGCTGAAATAAACAAGTCCTTACTCGAGTTTTCACGGATGCAGGCAGCACTCGCAATAGTCCCACATTATGATGGCCGTAATCCCCCATTGCGAACCTTCATCCACGATGTAGAAGAAGGATTAGCTATGTGTCCCGATGACACTGAGGCAAAATACGCGAAATTAGTGATCACAAAGCTTCGCGGGTCAGCTCGAGATTCGGTGGAGGGTCGTACCTTTACTACCATAAAAAGCCTCGCGGATCATTTAAAAGACGCATTTGCTGCCGCGAACCTGTCCTTCACAAATTATCAGACCCAGCTTAGCCAAATACGTATGGGGAGTTCCGAGTCGGTGACCGATTACGGGTTGCGAGCGCAGAAACTCTTAAATAAAGCAAAGGCCGCGCTTTCGAAAGAGATTGGGCCCGACCCCGACGGCTCGAAATTACGAGGGCATATGGAGTTCGTCGCAAAAACCGCCCTGGTAAGCTTTTTGAAAGGTCTAAGAGCAGAATTAGAGCTACGTGTAGCTATACGTGGTCCCAAAACACTAGA
Organism: Andricus grossulariae; assembly: GCA_011634705.1. Taxonomy (NCBI): domain Eukaryota; kingdom Metazoa; phylum Arthropoda; class Insecta; order Hymenoptera; family Cynipidae; genus Andricus; species Andricus grossulariae. The sequence continues at coordinate 5,735 of JAABKJ010010739.1, forward strand.
TTCAGCGATTGAAGTTGCCCGCGAAGAAGCTCGCGCTCTCGCGGAACGATACGGAGACAGAGGGTCGATTCCGCAGGGTCAGTTTCCATCGCCTTTTGCAAGACCCTTTAGCAATGTTCCCAACCGCGGTTATCCATTGCCTCCATCACGGCAATATCAATATCCGAACGCTTCGCGCCAGCCATTTGCACCAAACAGTGAACGCTTCGCGCCAAGACCAACTGCAGCACCGTCTGCTCAGCGTCCCAGTGAAACGAATCGCCCCTTCATGACACAGCGTCAACCACCACCCCCACGACCACATTACCAACCTCCAAACCCGCGCTATGCCGAGCGCGAGGCGGCAACATACATGACATACGTCAATCCCGAATACTGGCCAGAATATCGGAATGAGCAAGAATTTTATTCCCCACATACGGACTATCAGGGTGATTACGCACCACCGCGAGACTATTATAACCCTTACGAATGTCCTGATTATCATTTGTCGTATGGAGGAAGCTTTTATACTGCCCCCACCCCTAAGTCTGCCTCATATTGCGAGTATTACCCTGAATACGCGCAACAGACTAGCGAAATTCTCACAGATCAGACTCGACCTGGCGCAGCGACCGTAGGCAATACGAGCGATTTAAACTCGACAAGCGCTCGCCTACAAACTTCGCAGGCGAGCGCGACTACGGGACAGTTACCAGTAACTCCGACATACACAATCATGAAAGCCTCCTCCCTACAGAGACAAGTTCTGAATTCCAGACCTACCCAGAAATAGTCGCGAAATCTCAGAATTTCGTCGATGGCCACGGGCGTTTCTTGGTGGATACAGGGTCTCAGGTCAACTTAATAGAACTATTTTCATTGGATCCAAATACCGATATTCACGTTGATGATAGGCTTTTGGTGACAGGGATAACGCCAGAGGGACTTGAGAGCCTTGGGTCGGCTGTAGTGAAGATTTTAGGCACGGAAACGAAGTTTCACGTTTTTCGCGATTCGTTTCCGGTTCCGGGAGATGGAATAATTGGGCTCGAATTTTTGCGTGCTGAAAAGGCTGAAATATCATTTCACCACGATACTATAGTCTTAGATAGCGATCCAATTCGACCCATCCCATTTATTAAGGAGACACAGCCCGAGAAAAGGACCAAAAATTTCGTTTCCACTGTCTCGACGGATCCTCTAACGAAAAGGGAAACGCGAACTCATTTACTCAAGGCACGGACGCGTCAGGTAGTCCCAATCGACGTTACAAGCAAGGCAAATAATGAGGGATATTTAGCTTTGCTTGATTCTCCAGAAGGTGTTTACATCGGCCACGCAGCGGTATCTGTACATAACGGACAGTGCTTCGCGATGGCGATAAATTCCACAGAGGAAGACGTGACGATTGAGGTTCCTCCTCAGGAACTAACACCGTATGATGTTTTTGACGAGGAGTCTGATTGCCTCGACGACGTTCTTCTCAGCGAATTAACCCCAAATCTCGCGCCTGACGAAAGATTGGCCCAAATTAAACAAAAAATAAAATTCGACAAACTCGGTACACACAGGCAACGGTGCGTGCAAAGCTACCTCGAAACATTCCCCCACCTCTTTCTGCTCGAAGGTGACCGTTTGCCCGGAACTAGTCTCACCCAACACAGAATACCCACTGTGGATGACGTCCCCGTTTTCACCAAACAGTACCGCCGTCCTGCAGCGCAAAAGGCCGAGGTACGAAGGCAAATATCCAAACTTTTAGAAAACGACGTTATCAGTCCCTCAAGCTCGCCTTATAGCTCCCCACTTTGGGTGGTCGATAAAAAACCGGACGAAAATGGGAACAAAAGATGGCGACTCGTGATCGACTATCGTGCTCTTAACGAAAAAACGATAGGAGATGCCTACCCCTTGCCAAACATAAATGAAATTTTGGACCATCTCGGTGGCGCACGGTACTTTTCGGTTTTCGACTTGGCTGCCGGATTTCATCAAATTCCGATGGACCCGATAGACAAGCACAAGACTGCGTTTTCCACTGAGAATGGCCATTATGAATTTAATCGAATGCCTTTCGGACTAAAGGGCGCTCCAGCAACTTTCCAAAGGTTGATGGATCGCGTTTTGGTCGGATTGCAAGGGGTAGAGTTATTTGTGTACATGGACGATATTGTCGTGTACGCATCTACACTTGATGAGCATGATCAAAAGATCTTTCGCCTATTCAGGCGTCTCGAGGAGGCAGGGCTTCGTCTACAACCCGAGAAGTGTACCTTTTTGTCAACAGAGGTGGCATATCTGGGTCACGTTGTTTCCGCAGAGGGAGTTCGCCCAAATCCAAAGAAAATCGAGGCTGTAAAGAATTTTCCGGTACCAAAGAATCCAAAAAACGTTAAACAGTTCTTGGGACTCATTGGATACTATCGGAGATTTATTCCCAACATTGCAGCCAGATCCAAGCCTCTGACTAATCTCCTAAGAAAACAGAAAAAATTTACTTGGGAGAAAGAACAACAGGCAGCTTTCGAGGATTTGCGCGACTGCCTCTGTGGGGAACCAATCTTACAATGTCCAAATTTTTCGAAGCCCTTCATCCTCACAACTGACGCTTCTAACATCGCAATTGGCGCGGTTTTAAGTCAAGGTAAAATCGGTGAAGATCTGCCAGTTGCATTCGCTTCCCGAACCTTAAATCGAGCGGAAGTCCATTACGATACTACCGAGAGAGAATGTCTTGCAGTCGTATTTTTCACCAAATACTTTCGCCATTATTTGTATGGACAAAAGTTCACGGTGGTAACAGATCATCAAGCACTGATCTGGTTGCATAACACACGCGACACGTCGTCACGCCTTCTGCGTTGGCGATTGCGACTTCTCGACTTTCGATATACAGTTCAGTATCGTCCGGGAAGAATTAACTCGAATGCAGACGCGCTTTCGAGAAACCCCGTTGACCAGTGTCCAAGTGCGAAGGCCTTACCCATCGCAGGCATACCTAAAAGAAAAAGGGGTAGACCTCGAAAAGCAGCCGCAATATCAGATTTGACAGAGATGCCCGCTTCAGTACCAATACCGCAACCCCTCCATACAGATTCGGTAACAAGCGAGGAGATGGGAATCGCAGACCGAGTGAAGCAACGTCGTCGGCCAACCGAGTACTTCCCAACCTACTCATACTCTTCCGATGATGAGGGGGACCATTGCGACCTCATTAAAAAGAAACCCCGTCGAAAGGCCTTTAAAAAGCGTCTTATTAGGGCTCCGGATGATAGCGATTTTTTAATGCCACAGAGCGAAGAGTCCTCCAGAAACTTGCTTTCCGAAGAATCAAATTGCGATTCGCCCGGTAGAACTCCCATTCGCCGACCTCGAAAGTCCCGTGCCGGACCAAGTAAGGGAGATAACCACTTACACCCCAATCCTCCGGAACCACCCCCAGTAGTAAAAGACGGCCCAGTCAGACACGTTCCTGCATCCAAGGGCGCGGACGGGATTCTGCCCCCTACCGTTTTCCTACCACCAATCCTCGATTCCGACGCGGACTCGAGCGATGCGACCCTAAACGAAAATGACGAGACTGTCATTCAGGTCACTGAAGACCTAGACGCCACGATCACAGGACCAACAAACCAGTCAACCCATGAGAAATCGCCCCTCATCCAACCAGTACAGAATCGCACCCTTCCGCCAGCGAATTTAGGTGCAAATAAGATACCGAAGATCTTAGGTCTGTACGAAACAATTCCACCGGAAGATCCCTTGCCCCTGCCGGATAACGCCCGCATCCGTGAGAAAACCGTTTCCAACCCACCCCCGGCAGCTATGATCCAAACAACTAGAGACTCGCTAACAATGACCAGAGATAATTTCGTCCATTTTATAGCCTCGGATTGCATTCTGTCAACGACAATTGGGCGAACACTTATAGATTTAGAATACGTAGACCCAGAAAGATTGCGCGAGAGTAATCCCAAAAAAGGACAGGTGATCGTTTCCAAGGTCGGAAGCACTGTAATTTTTAGCGTTGTGACCCGAGACAACCACTTCGAACCAACTACCCCCGAGGACTTATACTATTCCTTGTTGAGTTTAAGGGTTGCATTGAGTGAAGTTGGCATTAAAACGCTGAGAATTTCCGGAACAGACGACGGCTTGGACAAGCTACCGGCGAATATCCTTCGAAATACAATTCGGCAGATATTTGGCGGAAGTAACGTGACTTTCACGCTCTGTTCCGGAGAAGTTCAAATACCACTGCCTGAAATTCGAAAAGGGATAATTAGGGAGTATCACAGCAGCCTAGTCGGAGGGCACAAGGGCGTGACGAAGACGTATCGTCGCATACGAAACCGTTTCCTCTGGCCTGAGATGAAAAGGGACATCCAGGACTTCATTCGAGCGTGCCACAGCTGCCAAATGAAAAAATTGGTGCGCATTAAAACACGCCAACCAATGATAATTACGGATACACCCGCGGATGCGTTCGATAAAGTGGCTCTGGATATTGTGGGGCCTCTTCCTCTCACGCCGGATGGAAATCGATACGTCCTCACGATGCAGGATAACCTGACCAAATACTGCATCGCAGTACCCATTCCCAATAAACGCGCGTCTACTGTCTCAATGATTTTCGCTCAGCGACTCATTGCCGTATTCGGAAGTCCTCGCGCTATCCTCACTGACCGTGGGGGCGAATTCGTGAATGAGTTGCTGAGGAATCTAGCAACCCTTTTTAGAATCAGTCACGTAACCACATCTGGTTATCACCCTCAAAGTAATGGTAGCCTTGAAAGGAGCCACCAAGTACTCGTCGATTATCTGAAGCATTATATCGAAGAGTATGAGGACTGGGATCGTTTGATTCCATTCGCAATGCTCTCATATAATACTTCAGTGCATGAGGGTACCAAATTCACCCCGCACGAGCTGGTATTTGGGAAGCTCGCGCGTTTACCCTCCTCATTTCCGCCCACAGAAAAATTAGAGACATATGGGTCTTATCTGCAAGAAATGGTGACCCACATCTCTGATATTCGCGCGCGTGCAGTCGACAATACGATTCAAGCTAAAATACGCTCAAAGGGCTATTACGATCGAAGAGCGAAGGATCAAGAATTCACGGTCGGCGATCTAGTTTTAGTATTAAAGGAAGCTAGAGAAATAGAAGGTAAACTAGATCAC
>JAABKJ010010740.1:0-10900 GCA_011634705.1 Andricus grossulariae
ATATATATATATATATACAGGGTGTCCCACTACCTATATAACCTCTTGTACTATGTGATAGTGCACAAAAAAAGTCCTCTAGCAAAAAGTTATGCAAAGCTTAGTTTGGGCACAAAAAAGCTTCAAAGTTGGGCCTGATCAGCCAATGAGGAGCGAGCTTTAGCGACCACTTTTATGTGTCTCAAACGTTATGTGAAGATAGTGTGTCCTTTTTGGCGACACAAATCAGCTCCCGTATTCGGTAATTCCCCTTCGAGTTGTCGCCCTTCCTATCAAAAAACCTATATCTCAGACTTTCTGTTACATAACTTTTAACAGAAGTAATAACAAATCTTAACATTTAGGAAAGCCAGCAAACTGACTTTCTTGAAAATTTGTTACCAAGATTTCAATAACAAAACACATTTTGTAACAAAAAAGTCACCCTCTGCGATTCCTCGCAGAATTTCTGTTACATAACTTGTAACAAAACTAACAAAAAACTCGAACATTTACGAAACCTAAATAGCAAAATTTCTTTCCAGAAAATTCATTACCAAGATTTAAATAACAAAACACATTTTTTATAAATAAAAGTCACCCTCTTTGATTCCTCTCAAAATTTCTGTTACGTAACTTGTAACAAAACTAACAAAAAAACTGAACATTTACGAAACCTAGCAAAATTTTTTCTGGAAAATGTTTCACCAAGATTTAAATAACAAAAACATTTTCGGACCACAAAAGGCACCTTTTTCTATTCGTCACAGAATGTCTGTTACATAGCTTGTAACAAAACTAACAAAAAATCTCAACATTTGCGAAAACCAGCAAACTTGCTTTCTAAAAAATTTGTAAACAAGCCCAACATAGGATAATACCTTTGCCATACAAAAAAATTTACTCTTCTTGGTTCCTTTTATGATTTCTTTTCCAGAACATATAAAAAATGTACCAAAAAACTAAAAATTCGAGAAGCCCACAAAAATGTCTTTCTGGAAAAATGCTCAACAAGATTGAAATAACATAACACCATTTATAACAACGAAATTCACTTTTTTCAATTTTTCTCAGAATTTCTGTCACATAACTTGTATCAAAACGAGCAAAAAACAGAACATTAAAAAAAAATTTTATCGAAAGACAAATTCCTAAAAAAAATCTTTTCTAGCAACAAAAGTCACTTTTTTAAATTTCTCGCAGGGGTTCTGTTACATAACTTAAAAAAAAAACTAATCAAAAAAAATTTAGAAAATTTTCGAATCCTAGTGAACTTTCTTTTTTGAAAACTTTTAGCAAGATTCAAATAACAAAACACTTTTTCTATGGACGAAAGTTACTCGTTTTGATTCTGCGACAACTCATTAATAAACCTAAAAATAGGCAAAAATTTCTCAACCACCGGAAGTCACCCTTGTCTATTCTTACTGAAATTCTGCTGCATTTTTTGTAATAAAACCAACAGAAAAACTTCATGCTCGGAAAAGTGTATTACTTCAGTAAACATTTTTTTGCCCATCAGTGGTATTTCACTAAAAATCAATCAAATTTTCGCTATGACTATGAGGATGACTATGAGGATTCTTAAATTCGCAGATGTGGCAATCTGATTGGTTGAAACCCCTCTCACGAATTGGCCTTTCGTATTTTTATTTACTCTGATTTGTCTGTTTATTATTATTCGAAAGCTTATTTGCACGCATGTTTATCATTTTTTAGTTTCAAGTTATCTTGTTTATCTAGTTATCCAATCCTAGTCTTGTTAATAAATTTACAAGGAAGAAAGTTCACTCGGATTTGCGAGTCTTCAGTTTTATTGTTAGTTTTTTCACAAGTTATAAAAGGTGTTGTCTTATTTAAACCTTGGTAACATATTTTTATTAAAGAAATTTGTATGGGTTTCTCGAATTTTTAGTTTTCCTTCTTATACTTTTGTTACAACTTATGTAACCGAAATTCTGAAGACGATCGAAAGGAGTGACTTTTCTTGTTAGAAATGGTGTTTTGTTATTTATATCTTAGCAACTCAAGAAAGAAAGTTTTTTAGGTTTCGAATGTGTTGATATTTTCTGTCAATTTTGTTAGAAGTTCTGTAACAGAAACTCTGCGAAGAATCGATGAGAGAAAATTTTTTCTTTGGTAAAGGTGCTATCTTATGCTTATATCAAATGTTGCAATTTTTTGTTAGTTTTCTTACAAGAGCATCCGAAAATAGAATTTTGTTGTTAAAAATGTTCTCTTATGTTGGGCTTGCTTGAAAATGTTTTAGAAAAAAATTTTACTCATTTGAGAGGGGTGGGGGGCAAGGGGTTTAGCGTGAAAAAAACATAATTTTTGTGAATTTTTTTTATAAATATGGATTGAGCAAATTCATTCAAACCTTTTGTACATCATTAAGTATAGTTTCAAAAACATTGTGCAATTTTTTTATGCGAAGATATCTACAAACAAGCCGGTGACGGAGCTCTTCCAAGAACGTCTTTAGAAATAGACGATTTGCGGTGTTCACTGTATCTCAGCTGGAAATTATATCAAATTAAAATCCATCAAAATTTAGTCAAAGTATCATCAAATCCTTCTCTCAACGTTCTCTGATTATTATTATTTTAATTTTTTAATTTTTTGTGGTCATTTGAAGTGAAAATTGCTATTTTTTACGAAAAATTCCACCATTTTGTTAGTAGAAAACCCCCTTAGTATAACAAAAATTTCTAAAACTGAACGTTGGGGGGAGGTATTTTACATGAAGAAAGTGTGTACCAAGTTTGAAATGAATCGGTAACGTAGTTTTTGGATGGCAGTGAACACAGACTTTTGAAAAGTGGTTTTGAGAAAAATGCGATACAGTGAACACCGCAAATCGTCTATTTCTGAACACGTTCTTGGAAGAGCACCGTCACCGGCTTGTTTGTCGATATCTTCTCATAAAAAAATTTCACAATGTTGTTGAAACTATACTTAATAATGTACAAAAGTTTTAAATAAATTTGCTCAATCCATATTTATGAAAAAAAAATCGCAAAAAATGTTGTTTTTTTTTCACGCTAAAACGCTTACCTTAGGAGAGGAGACTAACTAGTCAGTAACTTCGAGAGTTTTGCTCTGATCGTCTTCAAATTTTGGGACTATGTTCTTGAAATGTTTAACTATAAGAAAAGACAACAACAAAAAATCTATTTTTCAAAAGTGCAAACCCTTACCACCCCCCTCCACCTTAAATGTTGATAACAAATTTTTAAGAAAGAAAGTTCCAGTTTGTTGAAATTTTTTGTTAGATTTGTTCAAAGTTAGGTAACAGAAATTCTGAGAGGAATCGAAAAGAGTAATTTTTTTGGTTGGAAAAGGTGTTATCTTATGTTAGGCTTGCTTATAAATTTTCAAGGAAGTAAGTTTGCTGGGTTTTACGAATGTTCAGGTTTTTGCTACTTTTGTGACAAGTTATATAACAGGACTTCTGAGAGATAGGTTTTTTGATAGTTAGACCTTTTTAATAAACGTAGTTTATTAGCAATAAAGTAGTTCATATACTTCAATTGTAGCACATATTTTCCTAAATCAACAACTGGACTCTTTCAGCATACATTATAATAAGCATTGTTTAAATGGTGCTGTTTCTGACTAGACGTGCTCTGTTCGCACTCATAAGGTTTTTGCATTCTTTGGTTAAAAACGGTCGCTTTTTGCATCACTTCTAAGTTTCTTGTATATTGGTCGGTGCTTTGGTGCCTGGAAATGTTTAGTTGTGCACATAACGGATTACTCTTGTGTCATCTTTTGTGATAAGTTCGACAGGTACTTGGCAACGGGTTTTCATATCAGACATATGTGACGGCGTGTGGTTTCACGATAGAATTTATCAATTGATTAACAATCACTTATTATTTTCCACTTAAACCAATCAGTAGAACCGACGCCCTGAGCCTAGGCGTTACATGCAGAGGGCTCTCTTAAGGTCTAGTTTAAGGGTAGTGGTGGGACGAAGGCCCATCTTACATAGTTTAAGGGCGGTTAGCGTTTTTTTATTATACTTATGCTGACTTGAGAAGAATCTAGAATGCTCTGGAAATTCTCAGCTTTAAGAGGTATTTGATATTTTATGTTGTTGTGTTGCTCAAAATCATGTAGACCATTTAGGAATGTCCCGGGAGTCAATATCTGGGGATGTATGACATCATGCTTCCCATCATTTATTGAATCGATCAGAGCTCTTGCAATGATAATGTGCAAATGATTAATTGGTTATTTATAATTATACTTTGAGTATTAGTGTTTGTTTGATTAATCATTTTATTTAAGTGGTCTACGTTCGTTTTACTGTACAAGCTGAGTACCTGAATGTCGTGGGAAGCTGAATTTAGAATTGTTTTAATAATTTGGGTCTGATTGGATATGCTTGTAGCGAGTACTTTATTATCTGTGTAAAGTTTATCTAATTCGTTGTTGATATACTCCAAATCTTTTTCCTGTAAGGTACCAAAGAGAGTTTAAGAGATACTACCAACAAAATTGAAGAGTCCTCTTTTGGTGCGGCGAGTTACTAAGATCTAGTGCAGGATCCTTTTATTAACGCCTAGACGATCGATTTGAATTTTCAGTATCTTTAGTTCAAACTGTTCAATACAGGCGTGACACATCTGATTAGCATTTTGAAAGGTGTTATCGAGATCGGTGAAACGTTGCTCAATTTGCGAGGGATCGACAGAAACGAGTAAGTGCCAGGTGGTATGATATAGTTTGGCGGGACCAATATCTTCTGCGTGAACGGTGGTATCTTCAAGTGGTGTAAAAATTACCTTATCAAAAGCGGACAGGATGAGCAGCAGCACTATCATCAATCTGCAAATCAGTAGTAAAATGATTTTAATTGATTTGCGTGAACCTGCACTCTTTTGCTGTCCAGAAGTATTGTATAATTGTTGTTGTTTCCAATTTCAACTATTGTGGCAGGGCCTAGCCAATCTACATCTAGCTTTGATGCTTTGCGATTAATAAAAGTTAGGACCATATCTCCGATATCGAATATGGTTTGAAGGATAACTATATGTTTGTCTTGAATCTCCTTGTATTTTTGCTTTTGTTTCTTTATTTTTTGTTTGTCTTTCCTAATGTATTTCTCGTGCCATTCTCTCCATTGCGAGACTAACTCGGAGTATTTTAAACTGGTGGTAGTTGCTAACACGGAAGGGCTGTTAGCCTTACGTCCAAACGTTATTTCGAATGGTGTAAATCCTGTCCCCTCATGTACTGACGTGTTATAACCCATAGTTATTAACTTTAAATTTTCGTCCCCATTATTCTGATTTTGTTCCATTGCAGTTTTGATAAGATCTTTTACTATTGCATACTGGTTTGGGGGTTTATTGTTCGAGATGCCAGTCGGCTGAGGAAAAGATTTCGATGGCGCATGTTGAGGGGGTCTCCTACCCGTCGGAAGTATAGTGGCTTTTCTCGACTGCTGCTTTTCCCTAAACCATACATCTGCTTCGAGGGCTTCCTACTGTGCCTCGTTCAGGCTCGTGGGTTTTAAGGGTCGTACTAGGATTTCTATTTTTTCTCGCAGATTCATGATATACTTTTTAATAGCCGACCCTTCCTCAATTTTCAACGCTAGTTTTCTTTCCGTGGCATGAGAGTGTTCTGCTTGCAGGGCATATTGCAATTCATCTAATTTTGATCGAGCTAAATCGACGGAGCTATTGGTACCTAAATTGTGTCTTAAAGCTTCGAACAACTCATCATAACTACTGATGTGCGTTAATCTAATAGCCCTTTTTGCATTTTCGATTATTTTTTCCGCGATAATGAAATCAAGAAATAAATTCGGTTGATAACATCGCTTTTGGGCTCTTTTTACACTTTTAATAAAATCTTCTACGCCATTATCGTCGCGCTCTTGTAAAGGCTCTATAGCCCTGATTATGCCCTTAGCATGTGTCGCCCTATTTTCTGGATCTTGGACAATACGATTAATTAACTGACTTTGGTCCCGCGTTTGCCTTGTGAAGAACGGCGGACAGACCTGTGTGCCGCTTTCCGGGTTTTGGGTAAAGTGATTGTCTATCGAAGTTTGTTCGCGTGGTGGTCTCGCGAGGGACAACGGATGGACCTGTCTTTGTTCGTGTGTCGGAGAGAACCCTGCGTTTGGCTGCTGTGCAGGAAGGGAAAGCGAAGTGTTTTCTGGAGGAGAATGCAGAGGAATGTGTCGTGAAGAATCCCTATGCCTATTCTTGTCGTGCGACTCGTCTTCAGTTCGAGCATATTGCTGTGCTCAGCAAGTTTTTCTAAATCTTCTACTCTCTTTCTTCCAGTTTTGCCAAAAATTCATTAAGGATCTCGGGTGGAGAGAGTTTCTCGGCATTTGAAGGAACATTAATAGGATCGGCCACTGTAGGGATATTAATCGAAGGGTAATCACTTAAATGATCGTTGGAATCGTTACCGCTCTCCTGCGAAGAGATTTGAGATTTGACTTCGATATGTTTTAAAATCCAGCGTGACTATAAAAATTGATCTAATTTTGCAATTCAAATAAACCTGCGGGTAAAGTACAGAGACGCGCATGGGCCCAAAAATATTACTTCCTCGTCGAGTCGCGGATAACACTTAGTATTACGGACATAAAGATACTTGAAATTAAATATTTTTCATCTATTTTGATATTACTTACAGTGATTGCATTTTTTAGGTTTTCGGCGATGATCTTTGTGTTAGTGATGGGACCTCGATATCGAAATATCGAAAATATCGATATTTTTGTTCCGATACATCGATATTGACTGACGATATTGACTGTTGTATTGATTGTTTGTTGATTTTACGGATTGAATTAAACATGTTTCCCTTGGAATTTATTTTCCAACAAAATAAATTTTTGTGTTGATATTAACATTATTTTTTCAATTTATTCCTCGATATTTAGATTAGTTTGTTAATTTTACATAGTTAAATTAATAATTATTAATAATAATAATGAATTAAATTAATTAAATTGGTAATTTAAATTGGGAGATAATCTTGTGCGCATGCGCGATATTTTATTACGATATATCGATCACTATCGATATTCCTGTTTAATATCGATATTTTTTTTAAGTATCGATATTGTCTTTTCGATACTATCGACATCTGAGATATCGATATTTTTGTTTCGATGTCCCATCACTAATAAAAATTAGGACATCTTTCACATTGGATCGGCTTTAAATTAGTTAGTTTAAAAAACATCAGCACTTTTATAATCTTTTTTTTAAATAAATTTTTTAACTAAACTTTTGTAATCATATTTTTATTAATGCTTTGGAATACATTTGTAAATAAAATCCAATCTATAAAACTGTTTAAATTTGGAACAAAATTAATCGAAAGACTGCTAAAGAAGACATTTAAAAATGGTGTAATTATTTAGCGTTATCAAAATATTTTCGGTGAGCCCAGGGGAAATAGAAAAGGACGAGATTAGGTTATTTTCAATGAAATACATTTTAATGCAATTCAAAAGATTCATAATTATTCATAATAATTTCAGAAGATTATAGAAAAATTTTCGAAAGAATTTATCTTTAAGAGGTTGGTGGTCATGAGTGTGACAGAGGGGCAGAAGAGAAGGGAAGAAAAGCTGGAATTTGCCGGAAGTTCAGATACTAAAAAAATTCAAAACATTCAAATTCCGATAAATGCCTATTTCCCTATTTACGATTTTAACTCGAGGGTGTATGAGTGCCTTGAAAATAAAATAAAATCTGTTATTTTAGACCATAAGTATTATCTGCGAGTATATTTTTACCATATATTTCCTCAACTATCGCAAAATATTAAAAAAAGATATTAAACCGAATATGATTTTGATAAATTGTTAATTTCTAGGTGCCCTGAAGGTGGCAGCACTAAGGCCTCACGCATGCGCTGCTACGACCGTAAATATTCTGGCATGCACATTGAGCCGGTACTGGGGCGAAATCACGAAAACTGCAAAACTCAGCAAAACCACAAAAGCACGCGGCACGTCTCTTGGTGCGGACTCTACTCTGCTGTTTTCGAGTAAGTAAACAGATTTAATTGACCAGTAGAATGCTTCATTTAACTTAAATAACCATTAAATTCATTAATACTCAATATATTTACTGTGCATGCATCGTCAAATCTTTTATTCGTGATACGTACACCTACACGTCGCATTTCAAAAACTGCAAGTTTTCTATTCAATTGAAATCTTACATTTCCCTATTAGCATCTAAAATCAATAGATAATTTCATAACATTCAAAGTGATTACATTTTTAGATTCATCTTTTAATTAATTTCATCTTTAATAGTTTCTTAAATTGTGAATTGTAATTCGCAAGACCCAAATTTACGTGTTTAGACCTGCAGTTTTAGGTAGTCGCCATTAGTTATTCCATCCCGACAAATTTGCAAGGTTTATGCCAATTATGTACAAGATTTTTTAAACAAAGTGGGAATTCAGAGTCAATTTCATTCCTTATTCGTGAACTTCGCGAAAAAATATGATGAAAAATTGTTTTATAAGAGACATTTATTAACAATAAAAACAAGTTTCGTGCATTTGGTTTTGACCTGCAGAACAATAATGAAATTGAAAATATCTGGGATTTTGATTTGTTCTGTTTTTTTTTCAGCATTTACGATATTTCTTTTTTTTTGCATATGTTTTATCTTTGGTAATTTTAGAGGGAAAAATTTTATACGCGCGAAATCCACGAGGTGTTTTGGTAGGTTTTTCCTCCCTCGTGAACAAAAATCCGCGCGAAGTTGGTTTGGAAATTCGCCACGTGGGATCCGTCCAGATTTCCACGCGTTTTTCGCAGGAATTATTTTCTCCTCGGAAAATACCTTTGACCTGGGTTTCGTAATGAAAAAAGTGTTTCTTATGCATTTTTTTCACTGAATTTTTATTATTTTGAATAATTTTAGATTTGAAAACATCAACATTTGTATCTAGAGTTGTAGAGAATAAAGAACTGCTTTGTTTTTTACGTCTCTGCCTCCTCTCGGATTCTAGGAATCTAAATTCTAAACAGTACTTCGTTTCACGCCTGACGCGACAGTTCATGTGGTAATTGTTTCACAAGTTTTTTCTTTTCATCTAGAGTGAAGTCTTTTGTTTCATGGGGAGTGGAGAATTTACTATTTATTTCCTGCGTTCATTATTACACCTGTTTCCTCAGAATTATTCATTTAATGTATACGAAACTGTTTAGCTAAAAGTGCTTCCTTGTTATACATATTTTTACTTGAATATTATATAAAAATTTAATATATCTTCAAAAAAGTCGAAGTCATAAATGAATGTATACGAAAATGTTTAACTAAAAGTGCTGCTTCCTTGTTATGTACTTCTCTCTTGTCTTCATTTAATTCTTGCGTAGCCGTCATTACGTAATCGAAATATGAACCCCGTAACCGAGTGCGATTAAGGATCAATTTCCTATTCCTATAGTACTATAAACAACCAGATAACAAAATAACTAGACATGGGTGGCGTTCATAAAGATATAGACTAGAAAATAACTTTTTTTTAAATATGTTTTTTATTTTATTTAAAAAAAATATTCAGACATGTTTTGAGCCTAGAACTCTAGAATTCAGATTTTTTCGTCAAAGATCAAGATATTATTTCTATTTTTAACTAAGAGAAAATGTTCTTTGCGAAGCGAAAATATCTACATTTACTGTGCGCCTGCGTATGTCTTTTCACATACTTTTGTTGTCCTTTTATTTCTTACCCCATTATCTCAGGTAAAGGCACCCTTAACGCGTCACCCGATACAAGTTTAGTATTTATTTCTACTGTGCTATTTACCCAAATTAGCCCTCAGTCTAAAACGATTTCTAGGAAACCCTCATCTAATGAGACAGTTATAATGAATTTTATTATTAATTATATACTGGCCGTATGTTGATAAAAAAAGAAGGAAGTAAGTTAGAAAAAGTGAAAAGTATCGATAATTTCAAAAATGCCGACTTCAAAGGAAAAAGTTTGATCTAAAAGTTTTAAAACTGTTAAATTTTTTTTAATTCTTTGTTTTTTATATCATGACACCATAAAATTGTATTGTTGAGACAAGATAAATAGGGTTTTATACATGTTTTTGCAAAAATTTGGAAAATAACGCGAGACAAAAGAAAGTTGCAAGAGACATTGTTCTAAAACTTTTTTAGAGAAACAATTTTGTTCATTTGAATTTTTCCATATCTTGTGTGGTTTTGGCGAAAAATGTGGATTTTCGTTTTTTAGACAAAAGACTGCCATGGCATATACTTTTTACATTAGGACGAATCTTGAAAAAGATAGAGAAAGAACTTTTTTAAAGAAAAAGGCAAGTGCATGTATTAGATAACAAAAATATCACACTTCTAATAAAAGCTTGGATCATTTTTTGATGATTCGTATTTTTAATTTTTTAAATTCAAATACCTCATAACTTTGTCAAAGGAAATTCGACAACTCTGTAAGATACGTGTCGTGTTATGAAATTAGTACCTATATTGACAAATTAATTTCTCTGGACGTATTGAATATATGAAAATGCAAAATGTTTTACGAACTAGAAAAGAAACAAATCATTTACAATTTTACTTTCTGGAAGATATTCGAAATTTTGGTCATCGCCCGAATCGCACCCGCTGACCATCTAAGTATACCCCCACCATTGCGCTAAGCGAGTTACCCCTTGCTTGCTTTTACCAGGCATATCTGGGGTCGGATTAGAGGCGGACATACCTGAGATCTTGAAATTAGTATCCATTGTACTTGTCTCCCTTTGTATCCAATACTCATTCCTAGATTGCCTATATATTACTCTAATTTAGAAGGCTTAGAATTTTAATTTATTCAGTTTTGAAGACTTTTAAGCTGGACATTGAAAACTTCGCAAATTTTACCATTTTTAACGTTTCAAAAG
>JAABKJ010010741.1:0-10900 GCA_011634705.1 Andricus grossulariae
AATTCTTGGACGTCGCTCGTCCCACCTCTGCTCACCAAACACATAGGGTGATACCACTCCTTACTATTCCTTCGTGGATTTTACCTAACTGGTAGGTACTCGACATCTCATTTTACCCAACAGTCAGGTAAACTTTATTATCTTGTTGTATTATTTCTTACTGACTCGCGAATTAAATCTTAATGAATTTATATTAATAATTCATATTTTTACATCAAATATTACCCTATTTCAATTTACATAACTGAAAGTAAAATTTTAATATAATGCCGCAATGTCCTCCGTTTACCGAACTAAGTTATGTAAAATTTAACACACAAATTTTCTCCGTGCTCCTACATATTTTTTACGTAATCATTCCAGATTTCAAAGATTATATGTATGAACAAAATTTCTCTTTCCTTTACAGTTAAAAAATAATAATAATCAAGAAACGAGAAATTTCAAATATAAAGTATCTATAGTGCAAAATTACTTAAAATAATTCCATCAAACTAATATTTCTACTTATTTATTGAATTTTAGATATTCTGATAAAAAACATAGTAATTATGAATAAACATATAAATAAATGAAATTTATCAATCATTTCCGTTTTTAGAAACTTCCAAATTTTTGTTCTGAAATTTCCTCGGAATTTAGCAATCCTAACAAGGCGCGGATCCAAAGAAGTGTGCTTGGGGGGGGGGGGGTCAGAAAATTGTATACACATGCTGTGTATATATACTATTTTACACATATAATATTATTATATATATTTTGCAATATTTCAAATATTAATTAACAATTTTTAATTATTTTTGCGATTATAAAATTACATACTTTTTATAGCTTTTCTTCATTTCTCAGCGAAAAAGAAAAAAGTGAAGGTAAGTCAAAAAATCCTAGGGGGAGGGGGGGGTCGCCGCGCCGATTCGCCACCATTGTAGATCCCCGCCTGATCCTACCAGCATATTATAATTTAAAAACTTCTTTAAAAAAAAAAAAGGATAACAGTGATTAAAACATGACCAAAATTATAAATGAATGTTTATATTTGAAATCGATATTTTTAGAACTTTTTTATTGCAAAAGTTCAATTGCAAACAGTCTAAGTTTGCAAGTATCCATCTGAAAGTATTCAATTTGTGACTTTTTCAACTTAGAATAGTTTAAATTTTAACTTTTCAGCTATTATAATAAAAAGGCTGAAAGTTACTCATTCTCAAACGATTTAAATTTGAAATTACTATTGCAGAATTCTGCTAGATACAAAACTTAAAGTCTAATTTAGAATAACTGAATTTAAATTTATTCAATTTAGAATGTTTTTAATTTTCAATTGTAGAATCTTAGAGTATTGAGAATTCAATTTAAAAGTTTTTTTAATTTTACAATTGCCCAATATATTCAGTATCAATCTGAGATTATAGTCCCAGATCCGAGCAGAGCCGCCCCGAGCAATGCCGCTTCTCCGATTTCTCGCTCGAGCGCTACCCCCACCACTTTAGCGTCGGTCGCGATCGATGCATTTCATAGCTAACGCTCCGAGGAGTGCCGGGAACGAAAGGGCCGAATCTGAAGGGTTTTCTCGGGCTAAACCTTGAAGTTGTTCAGTCAAACAAATCTTTCATTTTATTATACATATCAGAAATGAAACATCAGGAAAACTGTTCGTTATTCAAAATTATTTTTAGTCCACTTAAAAACAATTTTCTACGATATAAAATTAAATTTATGTACCATAGAGCTAACTAATCATTGTTTATTTTATTTTTCGTTAAATATTTAAAGGCTTTGGACAAAGATGTTCTGGATGAATGTTCAACATAAAATGTGAACGTTAAAACCCGAAGAAAACCATGAAACATGATAAAATCGCGTTCAAAAGATATTAGATTTCTGATTTCAGCTCATTTAATATACGTTTCTATGAAAAAACTGCTCGCAGTATTATTGCGCAGTACAAAACGTGAGAAAGAGTAAATTTCCATTTTTCAAAAGAACGAATATCAGTACTCACTGATGTAAAAAAAAGCTTTTCATTTTTTTTTACGTTTTACGTGTATTGTTATAATTAATAAGATTACACGAGTGACATCAAATTGAGGTTATAATTGACAATTCGATATTTGAGTTTTTTTTTTAAACAAGCAATACGACACAGTAATTAATTATTAATGTACTGCACGAGATTTCACAGGTTACGTCAAGAGTGAGGTGAAATATTTGTGGTTTTGACGCTTTGTTTACATTTATTCTAAGAATCGATCATACCATAGCTAATGATCGATTTTTATGTTTTACATACCTTTAAACTCGGGTTTATAACGAAATAATCTAATATGAATCACTTATGTACACATGTAATGTACACTAGGTACATAAAACGATGTTCGAGATAGATTTTTAACCTAACCGACGCGCGGCATTGCTCGGAGTTTATCAGCTGAATTCTTCTCCACGCATTCAAGCGTGACCGCGCTTAGAGTGGGGGTTTATGGCTTCTTGGAATTATACTCCCCTGCAGCCCCGAAAACGGCATTGCTCGGAGTTTGGACTGTATGTTATTCCGGTTAAACTATTTTTGAGGCAAGGAGAACTTTTTCCCTAAAAATATAATTTTTGAATTTTTTTCGTAAACGATGTATGATGTCACAAAAGAACAAGAGGTATTTCTTATATAACTTTTTTAGACGTGCAAACTTTTAACTTAACATTTTTTCGTATCTGTCGTTGTTTGCGAAAAAATAAGAAAATTCGATTTTGTGAAAAAAATCCTGCTGGTCACAAAATTGAAAGAACAAATTCAATAAAAAATGGTAAAAAATATAAGTGTGGGTTTTTTGAGAAAATCGATTTTCAATATTTTCAGTAAAACCACCACCTGTTTCAAATTTCGCGGCGGATTTTAAAAGAAGACAATAAACTCTGTAAAATTGTGAAAGAAGACTAATAAATATCTCAATCAGGTCAAAAGTCATAGCGATTTAAAGAAAAAAATCTGGGTTTCTCTGAAAAACAAAGCACAAAATTCAAATACGCATAGCTACGTAGAATTTTTTTTCACAAAAAGGAAAAATATGTATCGCATAATTTCCTATAAAAAACAACATATTATATATTTTTGAGAGATTCTACGACTTTAATTGCAGATCCTGCCTGATTTGAAATGGATTCGGTCATTAGATTTTAAAGGTTCATCAATTTGAACAATTTTAGAGTACGTTAGCGTTTTACACAAAAAACTGGTACTTAAAAAAAACATTATAGTTCGAACAAGATTTACAATTCTAATAAACATTTTTTTTGTTATTCTACTGTTTTCCTCGGCAATTATTGGTATTTTTAATGAAAAATTAATAGATTTTGTCATTATTTTATTTTTTATTTTTCTGTATTTTTTATATTTTTTTAAAAATGAAAATCATTAAGTTTGAATCCAATGATTTTTGTTCAAAATAATAAAATTTACAAGCTTGAACAATTTTGGATTTTGTTACAGTGTTTTTTGTCCGAAATTGAAATTTTTATTAAAAAATGATTAGATTTCAAAGAAGATTCACAACTTTTTAACAATTTTAGGTTATTTTTGCGTTTTGCACTGGCAATCGATATTTTTCGTAAAAAATCGTTATATTTCAAAGAAAATTAAAATTTTGTGTACAATTCTAAGTTAACTCAGCGATATCCACCGAAAATACCAATATAGATTTTAAAGAATATTTACAATTTTTGAACAATGTAATGTTATGTGGTCTATGTTAACGGTTTTCATCGAAAATTGGTTACTTTATAAAATCAAACAAATCATTAAACTTGAAAGAAGATTTACACTTTGGAACATTTTTTTGTTATGATATGTTAATGTTTTTCGTCAGAAATTGGTATTTTTGTTTCAAAATCATTGGATTTAAAAGAAGATGATAATTTTTGAATAATATTAGGTTAGGCGCGCGCTTTTGAAAGGGAATTTACAGTAATCAACCATTTTTTATTATGTTAGTGTTTTTCGTCTAAAATGGCTATTGTTAGTAAGAAATTATTATATTTTCAAAAATATTCAAAAACTTTAAACAATAATAGGATATGTTAGCGTTTTCATTGAGAATCGGTTATTTTGAAAAACAAAAAAAAAACAGTTTTGAAAAGTTTTAGGTTATGTTAGTGTTTTTCGTCGGAATTTTTGTCTTTACAAAAATGCAACGGTTTGATTGTCCACACAAAAATTTGATATATTTATTCAGAAATTAAGGTATCAATTTTCATCAATTATTAAAAATATTTTCCTTTGTTTATTTTCTATTATTTTAGATCATTAATACTATGCACGTGTCGCGCACGTGTTTGTTTTCTAGTTATAACTAAAAGGGAGAATTTTATAATACTTTGGTTGCTTCGTCATTCAAAGTATTAGAATACTTGAGATTCTCTGTATTATTTATTTTATTTTTTTTTTCATTTCTTTTTTGATATTTAAAAAGGCTACTATACTATGTCGTTTGCAAATCAATACTATTTCTCTGTTACATAAACTTTTGTATATTTGAATAAAAATATTTTTCAATATTCATGTCGTGGAGATCACACAGGGAAAATATTGTTATACTTTCAAATACCCAGAGCATTTTTTGTTTAAATTTTCCGTGTCATATTTGTTGGTTTCGTTTTTCATTATTATCTTTCACTTTTTGTGATGATAATTTAAAAAACTGTACGAGTCTGTGGAATTATCAATATTACACCAATATGAACTTGATTTTCAATTTAAAACTGGAAAGTTTTCAGATTTTAATCAAGTGAATAGGTTAAAATATGAATAGGATTGGTACTGGATTCTAATGAATTTGGAACTCGAACGTTTCTTATTTAAAAAACATTCACTTGTTAATGAATCTAGTATTCTTATCTGAAGGATTCTTATTTTAAAATAATCAAACTTTGATGTATAATTATTGAATTCTTTTCATTTGAAAGCTTTAAGGTGATTAATGCTTTTAACGGATTCACGTTATATGTGAATGTTTCCAATTTAAAAACCATCAGGGCTGAGTGCTTTTAGATTTAAAGCGTTCAAAATTTCTAGCTTTTAATTTAGTGGAATTGAAATGTGAATCTTCTTAACTTGAGGGCTCTTAAATTTGATTTTTAACGCTTCTGAATTTTATATTATTATTTTTTGATAGTTAGCCGAAGTAGAAAATTACAAAAGAAAATAAATTTTGATTGTTGCGAAAACTTCTGTTGACTCCTCAAATATAGAAAGACTTGATTTCCATCAAATTGATAAAATAATATTTCTCCATCACTTCGAGTGTTTCCTTCATTTCTGTGTGAAGAGGAACACATCCATAAAATCCTTTTGACATTCCTTCTGAGATATTCTTCAGGCAGTTTAGGATTTCTTTCTATCGTAAAGAATTCTCCGTAAAAGTGGAAAGATTCTTCCCAATTTAACTGTTATCGGAGTCCTGCATGTCTATCGTTTTAGTGGTAGGCCATATACTTTTCCCAATGTTCCTTTTCCTCTTTTATCTTTATTTCATTACCTTTGCTTCGGCCAGTCTGTAACTCTCCAAGATAAATCTGAAACGTAAAGCAGATTAGTGATAGTGATTCTCGACTTTTGTTATTAATTTGATGAAAGGAGGATTTGGGTGAGAGAATTTCAGCATTGTCATACTAGTTATGCACTCTGTGATCCTCTTTAGTAGATTCTCCCTTTCATTTAGCTATATAGATTTAAGCTAAGGATTATTTCTCGACTCGCCGAGTACCTATTTTGTCCATTCTATATCTATGATATAATGTGGATGGCTAAGGCTTCTCAAGGAGATCCTTCCTATTCAATATACGTTACTTTATTGTTTCGAGATCAATTCTAATTCGTATTATAGCTGTTAATATTGGTCTCAAAACAGGAAATTGTCATTTTCCCCTAAAATCTCTTTGCTTTCAATTTAAACGCTTTTAACGTCTCAAATTTTTATTTTCTTAAATAAAAAACTTTAAATTAGAATTATGCCAGTTTACGCTTCGATAACTTTTAATTTTGATAATTGAAAATTGAAATACGTTCAATTACAAATTTTAGTTAAATAACCACAGTGGAATTTTTATGATTGCAGCTTCGTCAAAAAACAGAAAGTGTACTCAAATTTTTGTTGTACCATATATATATAATTGTACTAGATAACCAACAAAATGGGAATTTTCCAAAAGAGCGAAAAACTTCCGTGAAATCGAAACCACTATTTAAAGATCAAGAAAATGTCCACTTCCGAACCGTAGTTTTGTTGAATTAAGTCCAAAAAAGTTTAATCAAAGAAAGTTATCCAGTTCCAGGAAATGGGTGTGGAAGTTGACAATCTCAAAGTGACACTAACCTAAAACAAAAACCAGACTTGACTGCAGATTGCGATAACAAATTGAATTTTCAGTTTAAAAATAAAATAAAAGTAAGCTACTGAAATATTAAGTTTCTGAATATGGGTAATAAAGTTTGATATACAAAAGAGTTAGCCAATTCTCAGAAAATCGATCAATAATTTCGAGAGTCAAAATCGAATTTGAATGCCGATTAAAAAGCTATAATTTTCGATTTTTCGCAAAAAGAAAAACTTAATCTCTTATAGATATAAGAATGCTGAAAGATAATAAAAAATGCTTGTTGCGAAAAAATTAATCCATTCCGAGGTAATCAAAATTGAAGATCGCGATAACACATTATGTCAGACATTTTTTTCTTCATTAAATCATAATAATTTTAAGAAATATCAATGCTAAAAGGTTAGAAAAAAATATTACTACGTTAAAATTATAACTAAATTTTAAATAAATTTCTTGTTTAAATTAATGTATCAAAAAGTTATAAAAGTTAACGTCAAAATCGTTAAATTTCCAACAAATTTCATATGTCTCAAGTTAGGTTGGACCGGCCTATAACCATCATATTTTCCTATTTTCTCATTTCTTGACACACAAACATCAATATATTATACAAAAACAAATCCCTAGCCTAGGGTACCGATTATTCATTAAAGGTAACACAAGCAAAAAAAATTGTCATGTTCGGTGAACTAGACCACCATACCTATGTGTTTTTGGGGTCGCTGAATCCAAATCTGATGTCAGATTTGCTCGTTCACATCAGGTTTTTGAGAAAATTATCCTTTTTGGCCATTATTTGAAAACAGCATCGGGTGCGAATTTGACGTTCTAGAAACGTCTAGTAGCGCTAAAGTTAACGATTGAACCTTGTATTTTAAGTTAATTACATTGAAAAAATTATTTCCTTTGCCTATCATAAACGGTGACAGGGTTTTTTCTGCGCGCCCGCTCGCTCACCATTTTTTATCATCTGGGCGGCGTAGTGAGCAAAGGCGAGCAGCAAAAATCTACTACCGCTCAAGATAGGCGACGGAAATAATTTTTTCAATATAAACACCTTAAAATAGTAGGTTTAATCTTTAAGTTAAGCGGTTCTAGAAGTTTCTAGAACGTCAGATTCGCACCCTATGTTGTTTTTAAAAAATGACACCAGATTCAGATTGGGCGACACCAAAACATATACAAAATTCCACACTAATGCCTCTCTTCCGGTTTCTTTTTCATTCTCGAAATCTGCTGACTTTCTATATATTTTGCACCACAGGCTGACAAAAACAAATGCATATTCATTTAGAAAGTCAACGGATTTTGGAGACGAAAAATAAACCGGAAGTAAGGCATTATAGTGTGGCATAGTGTTGCATTTCACTTGTTTCAAAAATACAAAAAAAAATCAACTCATATTTATGTTTATTCACTTTTGTGTATTTTTCTCGAAATTCATATTTTAGTGGTTAGGTCCTTTTCATAAACAGCTTCAATTTTGACAGCAGATTTGAATGAGCAACGACAAAATCCTCTTATAAAAAGCTTCTATAATGATTCCATGTGGGGTTTTTATGTAAAATAATCCGAAATTTTGGGTCGAAATTGAATTTGGTATTTTTCATTCCAGATTCGGTTTCAGCGACCTTAAAAATCATCTATTTATGTCTTTATTCCAGCCACATAATTTATAAATAGGACTTTTGGCCGTGTTTTGAAAATTCTGCCCGCTGTGAAATTCCATGAAAATGCATAAATTAAACAAATATGTAATTATAAAATGAAAAACTTCAAATTTAATTATGAAGTATTACGAATCACATTAATAAAATGAATTGAAAACTAACTTCAACATATATTACCAAAACCACACTAAATCGAGAAGGTTATCCCCCGAAAAGCAAATATTAGCTCCCAACTTTCTCTTTGATTACGAATTCCCAATTTTAATTACATTGCTAAAATTCAAACTAAATGGAAACTTTGTTTATACGTTCTGGTTAAAATGGATTAAATAACCGCTGAAACAGGTTCAGGTGGACAGTAGAGTATTATAGTGGTACTAAAATTGTAGAGTTTGTTAACGAGGCAGAATTGAATCATTGATTAAACGAACAAATGAACTCGGTACTAATCCATTTGTGCGTTGTCTCGTGAAACGTGTAAAGACAATATTACAGATGAGTGGACTATTGGCAACAATAGTTCCAAAGATGATGTAAGAAGAATCATAATATAGTGTTAGATCGATCAGCCATATAAAAGGAACATCAATTGCTTAAGAAATAATCACATACGTGAGTCGTTAGATAACGTTGAGTTGCAAAACAATAGCCAGACTCATTAGGTGAGGCTATGATACACAATGAATGTATACTGTATATTCTCAGTATGGAAATCGCATGAGAATCGAAGATCGTGTTAATTTGATACGATACAGTATTACAGTAAGGAGGAAGGTGAGCGTGTAAACAGTTAACGAAGGGGGCGAATAACGATTCTTTGTCGAGGGTATCTAATTAACTGTTCTGGAAAAAATATTATAAAGACTTCAAAGAATTTCAGTTATAGGATGCGAGAATCTGTAAACTGTACACTACTTAGGGTGGTTCGAAAAAACATAATTCTGAAAATCGTAATTGGAACTATGTGGAAAAGTAGTGTATTAGAACCCTAAACAAGTATAATTAATGGGGTGTTAATTAACGCCTTCAATTTTCATGTTACCAAAATGTGATTTAAAACATTCTTATTTTCATAGTTATGATATTTTTCTGTATGTCAGTCCTTTAAAAATTTTTTTGGAGGTCCAAATTTTTACAGCTTTATAATTAATGTTCTAGAGGCTATAATTTGCATTTGATGGCCCCTTGTTTTCAAAAAATAAATTAAAAAATCTACAGGAGTGACGAAAGAATTTTCTGCTGGTGTTTTATGCTTTTCTACTGGTAAAAATACATTAAAAAAATGTGATAAGTGGGAAAAACTGAGATTTGTGTTTTTTTAATTATCTTTTTAGGATTGACGCTAAAAGATATCTATTATCTCTCAGGGCTTTTTACTGATACTAGAAAAATACATTTCAAAACTATAAAAAGAATTATTTTTAGGACTTTTAGGACTTTTGCGATTCCTTAGACTTGTCAATTTTTTCTGTTATATTTTTACCAGTGCGAGGCCCTTGTTTGTAGAATAGATTTTTCATAGTTAGCTGGAAAAAATATAATTTTGAAAAATACGAAAATGTCTTTTTGGAGAACAGTCTATTTTTTTGTATTTTGGTTAAATAGACTTATCCATTTTTTTCTTAGTGTATTTTCATCAGTAAAAATCCCTCAGATGTTAAAAATATTTTTCAGCACCGATTGAAAGAACTCAGTTTTCAAGAATTTAGTGCGTTGATATTTATGTTATGATTTCCCAGACTTCCCAACAAATTTTTCTAATGATTTACCAGTGGAAAAGCCTGAAACACATAGAAGTTTTTTTCGTCATTTCTATAGATTTTAAAACTGTTTTTTGAAAACAGATAGTTAAGACCTACAAAAGAATTTGAAAAATTAACAATTAATACAAGATTATTATTAAAACTATTAAAATAAGAATTTTGAATGTACATTTTGCTATATAAATGAATTATACTTAATTAAAAATTAAATTAATTAAATTAAAATTAATTATACTTTTTCAGGGCCTCAATACACTACTTTTCTGCATTATTCCAATTTCGATTTTCATAATTGAGCTGCGGAATCGAATAAGGGCAGATAAAATTATTTCGCCGGGAGTGGGAAGACCCCTGGAGGCTTTCAAAAACATTTTCAAATTTTAATGTTTAAAGACTATATCTAGATGTAGAATTTAATTGCGCAACTTTTTTCTCTCAGGCAAAAAGTTTCAGCTTTTTTATTTTTCTAATTAAAGCAAAAAAACTGACTTTTTTGTAAAAATCAATTTTAATACTTTTTTCACTTCAACTCGTGCTCAGTCAGTCAGTTTTTATAATTTTTCAATACATTTTTCAGGGAATGTAGTTAAAAATGTCCTTCGACTGATAGAGTAAAAGGTATTAAAAAATTTGTTTAAAAAAATTGTTGTTAATTTTTTTTCGATGAGCGTCAACTAAAAACTTCCTACTGTATACTAGTCCCCTTTTGGAATTTTGTCTTTTTGATGGACTTTTTGTTGTTTTTATGTTCTCAATATCTTCAAAATGCATGTATTAAAGTTGTATACATGTATAAATTATAGGGACTTGGGGACCTTTTTTATTTTTTCTCATGTTTTTTTTCAGTTTCTGCTTATTCAAGAAAGACATCCTATTAGCTAAACCATTTTTGAGGCCGGAAGAATTTTTCTCCCTAAATATATAATTTCGAATTTTTCTCGTAAATGATACACAGAAAAAAATGAGGGTTCAGTAAAGTTGCGGCTCAAGTAAAAGTTGGTATCATTTAGAACTGAGGCTGCAATGGAACACTTTTTGAGGGTTCCTTTTTAGTTCGTTGATATCCGATAGATGGCTATTCATATTTTCAACTGCGCA
>JAABKJ010010742.1:0-10900 GCA_011634705.1 Andricus grossulariae
ATCACAGAACAAATAGGAAGAATTCTCAACAAACACAACATCCAAACCATATTTAAACCACCTGCGAAAATAGGACAGCTTCTAAACAATCCTAAAGATAAAAAAGCACCTCTCAGTGATCCGGGAGTATATAAAAATCCCTTGTTCTTGTGGCAAGCTCTATACTGGAGAGACCGGGAGGGCGGTGAGCGAACGTGTAAAGGAACATGAGAGTAGAGTCGGGTTAAAACATTTCACGCAATCAGCACTAGCTGAGCATCATATTGAAACCGGACATAGCATTTCATTTTACAAAACAACCGTCATCGCAAAAACGTACAATATTTTTCCAAGAAAATGAAGCGAAGCAATTGAAATCTTAAAACACCATAATAACATGAATAGGGACAATCGATATAATACCAATCCAATTTGGATTTCCGTCCTCCCGGGGTTTTTAAAAAAAGACTTGATTGGCCAATCAAGTTCAAGCAGTTCCCACCATGAGGCGCTCTGGTCAATCATAGGCATCGTAGAAAATCTATATAAGAACAACATAACCTGAAACTTCAGTTTCAGGTCAGCCCTGAAGAAGTGAACTGCAACGTTCACGAAACATCGGCAAGTTTTGTAGTTTTGCACACGATTGAAACCCGAAAAAGCTTTAAATTTTTAATTTAAATTTATCATTACGAATCATCGTGAAAATATTAAATCAATTATATTCACATAGTCTAAAATATTCTACATAATTTTCATCCATTATGAATTAACTATATATAATTTTTCAACATGGGAATGTAGCTGGTAACATATGTCACTTGCTTGCTTAAGATATTTTGTTATTGTAATCAAAAATAAGTTTCAGATCACGTTATAATTAGCACTGAAAATTGTTACTTATTCCCTGAAATATGGAAACTGCAGCAAATCTAGGGGTTACTATTTTGTCGGCGAATAATACCCAATGGTCAGAGCAAATCGATCACAAACTTTACACTTTATCTAATGGTTTTAGAAAAAATGTATATTCAGAAAAAGCCTGAATAAATTAAACTAGAACTCAGCAAAGTGTAAAGTTATAATAAGCTTACATTTTCTTCTTTTATGAATTCAGGTCAAGTTTCTTTTATAGCTTGTTTAAATGGATGTATCTGAATGATTTAGGTATATCCTTAGTATATATTGTTTTACGACGAGAATGAGAAATCATTCAACATAATTTTAATATCACCGAATAGAAATGGGATTACGCGAAAGAAAATGGGGGTTCCTACTCATTTCTCTCCCTTTTAAGATCATGGTCATGACATGTCCAAAAATGTCATTTTTAAAAATAAAACCTAAAAACGTAGTTTTGTGTCAATGGCACTTGCGGGTATTTTCATCGCCACATTCGTAATCAGTACATCAAAATTCATCGATATGTATTAAGACAATTGCCAGTTTCTATTGAAGTCCTGAATCTTTTCTAATCTCTTTGGGGCTATTCAGAAGTTGAAATCATTTTATTATATTTCAACTATACGATGTATTTTAGGCTTTGAAGATAGAAACAGTTTATGACATTGTTTTTCAACAATTTATAATTTCCATTGATATCGTGAGTTTGTCATGTTTGAAATTGCTGCGTCGAGTTCTGTGCATTTTTCCGATAAAATTTAGTATATAATAAAACGATTCAGTTTTCACCTCTGACAAATATATGCGTACAAAAAAACGTTTCTTAATATTTTGCGGATCTATTTAAAGATATCACAAATGTTTTTATTATTTTGACGTTATCCAATATACAAGGCTTCAAAAATATAACAAATTTATGAATAATTCTCAATGTCAACCAAAGTTGTGCTGAGCTTATTCTTATAATAAAGTTTGTTATTTAATAAAAGTATGTACCTCTAAAAATGTTTGCGTACTAGAAAAGTGTGTCATTGTTTCTGTTGTTATTCAAAAGTTTCAGTAATCTTTATTAATTTTACGTTATACAATATTTTGTACGTTGAAATATTTTTACTCTTATGCCGTTTAAATTCTGAATTTTGTAATCTGTATCAATTTAGATAAAAAGCAAGTTTTGAAATTGTAAATTCAAATATTAGTTGCAAATTTTGGTTAAATCAATTTTTAAAAAGTAATTATGACTTGCGTTTATTTCTTCATACAAATCAACTTATTTTGTATTCTTTGTATTATATATCATTGTATTTGATTGTATATGTATATATAATTGTCAAAATATTATTTTCATACAAATATAATATTTATGATGAACCATTTCTTTCAGTGATTTTGAGTAACGTATTTATGCCCATTAAAGCAGCTTTTATACTTTCTATACACATTCGGACTTTATTTGGAAAATTGTAATTTAATTGAACGGTTACAAAAACTTCTCCAAAACACATTCAAAATTAATTTTCTCGCAGAAATAATAGTCATGCTTGCGGCCGCTATGTATGAACAATAGCGGTAAAAGAAGAAATCCGAACTACACCATGCTCCTCATTTTTTATCTACAACATCATCGCAGAGATTTGAAACATCGTATTAAATTAATTTATACCATTCTCATCTCATCAGGCACCTGACTTAGTCGGTGGCTGATGATGAAACCCCGGGTTTAAAAACCGCAAGAACAAGTTTAAAAATAATAATATAGAAGGCTCTAAGAAAGCATCCAGAGGCGATTGTTGTCACACTCAAAGCTCGCGACCGCTGTGTAAAGATAACACAGTTAAAAGACGAACTCCAAACTAGATTATGCACCTAGGTTTACGTCTAGGCTTTCAATTTTAGTAACAGTATTGTTAATATTATTGATATATTAATATAATTGCAAGCTTTCTTTTCAGAGGAAATTATTTTGTTTGTTTCCAGTACATAAATAAAAGCCTGTTTTTGAACACATGTGTAGTTTTTATTTTTAGAAGTACAGTATTATTGTTGACTGAATTTTATCGCTAAGATGCATGAAACTCCCAGACAGTTATTGAAAAAATTATTATCATCTTCACGATTTCGGTTGAGGTAGGCAATAATGTAAAAAAAAGTTCATAAATATAAAAAGAACTTTGGAATGTAAAATATTTTTCTGATCTTAAGTTTTACTTTACATTTATTATGTATTCTTATCCGTAAGAGAACATGGGGAAAAACGGAACGAATTTGCTTTAGGATTTTTGTTCTTATACTAAAATACTTTTTGTCCGCATGCAACATGCATATGGGTGCCTTAAACAACTAATAATGTTCTAAAAAAATTTGGTTTGCATTGACAAAATGCCATGTTCTATTTTTTTTATTCGTTTTTGAAAAAAAGTTTTTCGTCCCGTTTTGCCCCTTGCGCAGGGCAAAACAGGACGCTTTGTTAATTAAAAAAGACTAAACAAATGAGTAGTACAGTTACAAGAACTTATTGCAACAAGTTTTATTGTCAATTTTTTTCACATAAAAATGAACAAAATCAGGCCTTACAAAATGCGCCGACATGAATTACGTCTCCGTCCTCACTGTCGAAACCTGCTCAAGCCTAATGCACGAACTGCATTGGACCCACTGTTCCATCGAAAAATCGTGACAGTATAAACAATCGCGCTCTATTACATCGCGCGCGGTGTCCCGTTTCGCCCCTGTCCATTTTGCCCCCAAAGTACTTTTTCCAATATGATTTTCGGAAATCGCGATAATACTCCCAATCACAAACGTCTTGACGCAACAGAAGGGCTATTAAGTACACAAAGGAATGGTGCTGAAGAAATTTTAATCAAACAAACACTTGTATTACTTACGTGTAGTTGACAATCAGTCAAAATTGTAACTGGGCACAAAAACAATTCACGCGTCTCACAACTTTTAATATAACAACAAAATAATAACAAATTGTCATGGGGAATCTCGTGAACGACTCAAAATGAAGTTCCTGCAATTTCCAGTAGATGGCATCACACCACAGAGGAGTGATAATCATTGTCCCGTGTTGCCCCTGTCGTTATTTTACCCCATGTTCCCCTATATGTTACTTCTTTAACCCGAATTCAGTTAAAACTAGTTTTAATTAGTTAAAACGCAACATTACCTCGACCATTTGTAAAAACTAGTTTGAACTAGTTATAAAGGGCAATTAACCAAGTCCTTTTGTAAAAATTCGAAGATTTTTTTAATTTCATCTTATTTCGTGTCTCAACTGAAAATATCCGTTGAAACTAGATTCACCTAATTTTGCTTTTGAAAGAACTAGTTTTGCCTGAAGTATTCAGTGTGGTTCGAGATTTAACCCATCATTCTTTTGTGCCCAGTCACTGTAAGCTCAGTTTTTCAGGTTTTCACTGCATAGTACAGGTAAAACTAGTTCTTTCAAAAGCACAATTGGGTGAATCTAGTTTTAACTGATATTTTCAGTCCGTGTGTGCTCCCCGTCAGTTCTTGGAAAACTCCAATCCGGGGGTCTCAAATTCGAGTTCCACTGTATTTATCTTTAAAAAATATATGCGTTAAAAAAAAATTTTTCTTAATCTCTTGCAGGGCTATTCAAAAGTTTCACAAATCTTTTTATTATTTTTACATTATCCGATATAAAAGGCTTCAAAAATACAACCAACTTTATTGTTGATATTCTCGTATATATTCTCGAAACATATTTTTTATGTTTTAAATGTGGTGATTACGAATATAATCATAAGAATACGCATTAATATCATTGTTAAAAAATTGTTGTTACAAGTAGTTTGTGGATATTTTCATTTTTCATGGTATGAACACAACGCAACTTTCTGAACGTATGTAGCTTAATTTATCTATTTCTATCTCGTATTCATCTATTTTTAGCTCCTATTTTCATTCAAGGATGTTAAAATAATGTTAAATGACTTCTCATTGACAACAAAAAAGACACGTAGGTATGCGGAATTATTTCTCAACAACCCTAACTTCAAAATTCATATTTCTTGTCTATCTGAAATTCTGGGCATTTTTTCGCCCACCCGGCAGTACTTAATTGAAAAATTTATAGACCAACTTTCGCCAGGGCAAGCGCAAATTTCTCAGATTATATTCATCTGTATAGGTATAATTTAGTACATATCATCATATTTGTGAAAATTATCTATATTTATAAATATATTCTTAGTAAATATAATACCATTATACAAAAAAATATGTTTGAAAGTCCTTCGAATGTATTTGTTTCTTTGGATAATTTATGAAATTCCTATAGAATTTACCAAAAAAATCGATTATATAACTAAGTATGAGGGACATAATGATAAACTCAATACATTATCAGCCAATGTAAAATATATCATTAATGCAAGTCAAATATTGTTCACTTTAAATTCTGCTAATACAGATGGGCTGTTTATTTTACTCGAACAGTTCAGATAGATTTTTCAACTCTTATTTGCAAAGAAATTGTATTCTATTTCACCTTTTCATGCAAAAGGTTATTGAAGAGTATGATTATCGGCAACTGAACGATATTTTCCATCCGATTTCGCAGGAGAGAAACGCAAAGATTATAAGATTTCAAGAGCATTTTATC
This sequence comes from Andricus grossulariae, assembly GCA_011634705.1. NCBI lineage: Eukaryota > Metazoa > Arthropoda > Insecta > Hymenoptera > Cynipidae > Andricus > Andricus grossulariae. Next base: position 5,519 of record JAABKJ010010742.1, read on the forward strand.
GTGACCACGTGGTGTAAAATTCGTTCCCTAAGAAATCACCACTTGAGACTCTTCATCTTCATCCTTGAAGTTTAAACATTCCCCAGACTCAAGAGGAACTACAAACGACGCCTAGCTGAATTGTGGAGAATAATGTGGGTTGAGAGCTAATTCACGTGGAAGTTAAACAATGTTGGCGGTACATATACTGTACACTGCATGGCCTGCTCGAATGGCCTTAAATTCGTTGTAGACCTACATTACTGAGTAGATTTTTTGAGTTTTGTCCCCTCAGAAAGGAATTGAGAAAGCGTTAAATTTTAAATTTGTATTATTTAAATAATTTAAAATCTATAATCGGAAGAGCTTCCTGACAATTTTTGTCTAAAAATTAAATTTCTTATTCTGCTACCAAAAATGTAATCCAAAAACTTAATATTAAAACCGACAATAAGGACTTTTAATTAAAAATTAGTTCATCTGCTTTTTGAAATTTCTGTTTACTGACATCAGCGAGGAATGGTCCAGTCATTCGTGACATTTTCCAGAATGATCCGCAATTTAATTTCGTAACTAATATTTTATAGTTATTAATTATACAGTAATAAATTTCTCGTATATTTATACTAGCGCGATTGTATAAATATATATTTTTTATTCAAGCGAATACTTTTTATATTGCTATTTTCAGGAGGATGCAAAGCTTCGGTTTCGTATTCTATTTTATATATTGATTCTAGAGGCCTCTATTGATTTTCTTGAAATACAGTCTTTCAGTTTATCAAAGTCAGTAGAATAATGATATTTTCTTTCTAAGAAATTTAGTATTTTAGCTAAAACTAACCCTTCTTGTCTCTCTCTCGAAATATAAGGAAGGCTATATTTGATGTTTCGTCTGAATTTTGAGACAAAATTCATTGTATCTTTCTTATATGACTACATATTTAGATCAAATTTGGAAAATATATAAAAGGTGCATTTATCTAAAAAACTAACTCTTCACATCTGCAAATAAATCGCTGCTGATTTGTTAATTTTCAAATTCTTATTAATTTCTTCGTAGATTTCAAAAGAGGATGATACACCTATACTTATATTATATGTTACATTTTTATTTGTGACCATTTCATGAGCACTGCGATTCCTCATAAAAGATTATTTTATATTGATTATATTTCATAATTATTATAAAAAGGGCATTTTTTATTATAAAAGAAGTATGAGGAGATAAAAAAAGGGATTTGAGATTGCAAAGCGAGTCTGAGGGTATGAAAAAAAGGATTCTTGATTGTAAAAGGAGTCTGCGTGAATGGAAAAGGCGATATTGCCTCCGCTTTTTCATTATCCATTTATTATTTATCATTGCTTGTTATTATTAATTTTTTATTGTTCGATTTATCTCATCACATCGAATAAATTTATTACTTTCAATATTGCTATATTCCCAAAATTAGAAAAGTTCTTTTTCTTACAATCGCTTTAAAAATTTATGAATTTCTACATACCATAACTTCCATTGCTCATATAATGTTTCGAAAATACATCAATCGAATCATCTTCTCAAAATAAACAAATTAAGTGAGTATTGTGTTCCTATATTCCTTATATTTAAAGACCCATCTGCTTATAAACGAAAAATTAAAAAATTTTGAAAGATTAAAATTATTGTATGCTATAAAAATTATATCGAACTTTCATCATTCTTTTTTGTCATTCTACGAAATTAAATGAATCACCCTCAATCTTTTTCGTTGAAAAAGAATGTATTACATTAAATCTATGAATACATTTTTTTCCTAAATATGATCCGTATTTTAATTTGCCCAATGTTTCAAACAATCTGTCAACGCAATCAATTGATCGCTTGACGATCACTTTATGTGAGCACAAAATGTGACCTCATAGATGTATCATTTTCATTATTTACGTTACAATCATCTTGAATCTCACGTTACAATGCATAAAAAACACTACTGTAACCCGGCTTTCCAGGCATCGAAAGGGCTACCATTATGCGTGTGTCATAAAAAATAATGTTTTGTTTATTAAAAAATATTCTTTTAATATTTCGATGATTGGAACAATTCTGTGACTTGAGTCAAATATGTAAAGAAAGATTTAAAATAAAAACATGCAATTAAAATTTGTAAACGCTAGAACAATGCAATAATCGGGAGACAAGACCTTTATATGTATACATTATTATGATCTTGTATTTTAAAATATAATTGTCGATAGGTCTGCTAATTTGTTCAAATTGTTCATTATTCCCTTAATTACTTTCTTTGTAATCCTCTCCATGCAATAATATTTTGTATCCTTTTTCCCTTTCAAGTCTCAGTCTCGAACAAGGTGGTTGGACTATTTACTTAATTGGAGACTAATGGGAGGAGAAGTCGATACGAGATCGTGAATTGCCTCGGATTTTAAAAGAACGTTTGCACTGCATAGCTATCGTTGCTTCTTTTTGTTTGACTTCTCGACGGCAAAGGACGAGGGAAGAGTAGTATTTCGAATAGAGCAGAGGGGATCCGACACCTTCTTAAAATGCAAAACATCCCTGCGTCTGAGAGTGAGAAAGAGGTGGAAAAGAAGCTGAAACGAGGGCGGAAAAGGGTGCATGAGACGAAGGTCTATAAGATCAGGACGGGGTGACACTCCGATCCTTATTGCGACAAGCATTGACTTGGAACTCGAGCCCATCGCAGGCTATTCACCACTGAAATAGAGGAAAATCTAACTCGAACAAGATAAAGTGTCATGTAGAGGGTAGTTTCAGGTTCCTTTCTACTTCAATATTTTTTAAAGAAAATTTAAAGCGTATGCCTTAGAAGGGGTCCGAAATTATTAGTTATGAAAATCTAAAACGATTAGGCGCACAAATGTTTCATGTTTGGTCTCATATATAGGTAAAATTAGATAAATCGATCAAGATCTGGAAAAGTTGCAAATATAATTTTTTTCATTCAATCTACCCAATGTGTGCTTAATTTACAAAATTTAAGGAGTTTTTATTTTGTTTATCCAAGTGAAAATCATTTTTTAATAATCTCTACCGAAACAAAAAATACCCTACAATATTTTAAAACTAATCTGCAACGTTTGGTAGTTCAAAATTCAACACAAAAGATGCTCTGTTTACGATTAATGCTATTTTTGCAAAACAGTTAAATGAAAATATGTCGAAACCTTTGTTGAATTGTAAAATCAAGCATTCAATTTCTATATTCCAAAGCTAATTCCACCATCAATACCAAGAAGAATTGATTTAAAATAAGGATATCTATACAATACCAGTATCGAAAAAAAGTGTTTACCGATACCGACAAAACTTTCGTTCTTAGAAATACCATATATTTGTTTCGAGAGTCTAATACATGGCCCAAAAAGTTCAGGCTTATATTGTCAAGAGGTTGTAGTATCCCAGGTAAAAATTATAAGTATAAAAGTGATCAATCATTGACTTTCCGAAGTATAAAAAATGTATGGCAAATGAGACAATACTATACTTCAAGCACATTGAAATAATATAGAAAACTTATAGATTCAAAAGTCGCCAATTTTTTAAATTATTTATAAAATCAACAAAAACAGAGCTGTTAATCGTGCTTCAGAACAGAAATAATTCAGGTTGAAATTTTTTATTTATCAGTAGTTATTTAGATGATCAATCTTTGCTTCCTCTTTAGGGAAAAGTTACATTTCTTATTCAATCCTAATGATGAAGATCTTATTTTATCATGTGAAGGATTTTTCACAATTCTATTTGGGTGATGTTTATTTAAATTCAAACTGTCATTGTTTATAACGATATTAACGGTATGATTTCCAAATTTAGTTTTTTAACAATACGCACTTAAATAGAATTATAGCGAATCCTTTACAGAATAAACTGAGGACTTGATCATCAGGATTGAATAAAAATTGTAACTTTATCCTGAAGAGAAAAAAAAATAGAACTCTGAATAACTACTTTTAAATAAACAATTTTAACCTGAATTATTTTTTTCTGAAGTATGATCAAAAGCCTCCATAAAGATTTTCAGAAATTGATAACAGATCTATTTTTGCCGATTTTATAAATAATTTTAAAGATAGGCGACTTTTGAGATTGATTTTACGTAGTGTATTTCCTTAAAGTATCGGACATAGAATGGTATTCATTTGTTTTTCAAGATATTCTAGCAACGGGATAAAAATAATAATTCACATCTTCGTGAAACCTTTTTTTTTATTGGAAGATATATTTGCTTGCAATGATCTCCTTCGTATTCTGAATTGAAAGGAAAATTTGTTCCAAACAAATGAATGAATGTTTAATTTAACAAAATAATTATTTTAATAAAATAAATGTTTATTTGTCATTATTAATTTAATGTTAATAATCTAATGAAACATTTTCTGTTGATTGATTCAAATGCGTTCTGATCAATTAAAAGAATCGAACACATCGAATCAAATAAACATTTCTTTGAAGGATTAATCAGATTTCAGCGAATCTATACCTTTTGAGTCGAGAAAATTATTTTCATGAATATACAAAATATTTATTTCAATTAAGAAAATACAGCGAAAGAATTCATTTATTCAGATCAACAAAAGATATGCCTGGTTCAAATAAAAATTACCACTGTGAAAGAATATTTTCGTGATGCTAAAAACTAGGATATTATATTAATATAGGTATATTAGTTTAATAAGTAATATTAGTATATTAATACTAATGAATTTATTTTAGACTTAATATGCATTTTATATTAAAATAATACAATTTACATTACATTCAATATACACACTGATAATAAATTTGAATTAAATGTGTGTGAAGTTATTTACATATATTGTATATGAAGCCAGTGACCACTTCTTCTAACAGTAAAGCAAAAAGACGAGCTTTTTAGAAAAAAGTTAACTTTCAACAAAAAAGGCTTTAACCAAGAAAGATGACTTAGCTACCGTAAAAGATGAATTTTAAATGCAAAAGGACGAATTTTCAGTTACAAGAAGTTGAATTTACCACCAAAAATGATGACATTAACCAGACAGCTAAATTTTCAGCAAAATAATAAAATGTTCTACCCGAAAAGACGACTTTTCAATAGTTTTTTCGACATCAAAAGATAAATTCAAGGATAAATTTGCAACCCAGGAGGTGAATGTTATAAATAAAATGAATTTTCAACAAAGTAGTTCAACTTTAAACGATTTTTCTACCAAATTGGTGAATTTTCAAGCCAAAAAGAGGAAACCTGAATTTATAAAAAATGTTAATTTACAACCAAATACTTAAAGTTCCAACTAAAATTATAAATATCTGAAAGATCTCTGTTCAAATCCCAGCGGAGCTAGAGAGATTTTTTTCACAACTTTAAAAATTAATAATCAATATTCACAAAATATTGA
>JAABKJ010010743.1:0-10900 GCA_011634705.1 Andricus grossulariae
CATTCAGTGGTCAGTTTGCGAAACTTTCTGGCTTACATTAGGGAACTTCCCCCACCACGAGAGCCCCCGGACCTGTGCATACGACCGTGCTAGATGGTAATTTTAATTGTGGATACAATCACGTACGCGTAAAGCGCGAAATGTCTTTCGCGGCAAATTAACTGTCGATCGAAGTGGGAATTCGTTTTAGCCCTCGACCTCTGCAGGAAGGATTTCAAAAGTGGTTGAGCCCCTCGTTTTCATCCTATATGGCATTACCTACATCGCAACCTCGTTATAGTCCTCGGGCCCTGTTTCGAAGCTTCGAAATTAAAGCAGCCTGTCGAAGCGCGTACCGTCCGCAATCGCGATTGCAAATAATAAAATCTATTTTGCCGTTTAATTAAATTCGGCAGCGGAATAAAAATTCGCCAAGATTATTGAATTATTTTCTCCTAGCGATGTATGTGGAACGATCGACGGCTGGCAATGTTCGCGAAAGGTAGTTGAATGGTTTCTTTTTTATTATTTGTTTTCATTCGTCGAAGCAAGCAGACGTGCTTTTGTTGGACAAAGAATCATTCAACAGTGCAAATTCTGTTTTTCACGATTGACGTTATGATGAAATAGGCGAACATTGTATATTAAAAAATTTTTTTAATTTTTAACCTGAATAGAAAGTACAAAATCTTCAGAGAATTTTTCCATGATTTAGTAAAAGTTAAGTGTAACTTTTCGTTTGCCTATAATAATAGCGATTATAAAAGTTGAAGTCAGAACTGTTTCAGAGTTGCAATTACAATACGGTATTTGAAACATTATGTATAAAGCGGCTTATAAACCAAAACACTTTTGCGCGTGATATTTTCCGGACGATTGGAAAAATATAGCATATATTACTAACCTGAAAGTAATCTCGACGTTTATATATATTGCACAAATCGCTTTCAAAAAGAGCGCAATACTTGGGGATTAGCGTGAAGCTCGGACTAAAAAAATACATATGGAATCATCTGTGAGCGAAGCCTTCGAGAGAAGTATCGAGGGAGTTGGTAAAAGGGGAGAGTTGAATATATTCGAAAATATTATTATGGTCAATCGAACTGCCTATCCGCATTCCCCAATCCTAGTTGATGAAGTTTTTACAAACATTGAAGAAAAATTAAATTGGTAACTAAAATATAATGCACTGAAATTATGATGGAAATCATAAATATTTCATTTTTATTTAGACTCGGTTCATTTACTGTTTTGAAAGATTCGTAACACTTACAATGTTTTATTGAAATTTTTCCAGTCTTTAGATTAAACAGGGTATCGAGTGTGTGGGAAATGTACAGGAAATGTGCCGGATTTTATTTTCGAAGCCAGGATTTCTTTTTGTTTTATACATGGAGCAAGATGGACACATTTTTTGTTTTTTAAATCACCTTATTTTCCCTAAATTTTGTTTATACCAAAAAGTACATATAGCTTTGGAATGATCAAACGATTCAAAGAGATAAATCAGGGTTGATGCTGGTCAGGAAATTTTGAGAAGTCGAGGATTTCAAAAATGGCCAGTTTGGTCAGGAAAAGTATGGGAATATCAGGGAAAACATAAGTCAGCCAAGGAATTTTTCGTAAACTGAGGTTGAAGTTCAAACAATTCTGCATGACTGTTGTTACTTAAACTATTTCAGATAAATGTATGAATATACATTTTTTGGAATTAACATTATTGATCTCCTGGGTGTAACATTTTTTTACAATTGAAAAAAAAACCTGTAACGATCAGGTAAACTAAGTGAATGGTCAGGGAAATGACGGAGAATTTCGAAATTGGGATTTTGCAGTAACCCTGATAAAATATAAGCTCGATAATAAGAAAGAGACGTTTAGATAACAGAAATTGAAATTCAAGAAAAAGAACTTATTGAAAAAGTACGAAGTTTGTTTAGTTGTTTCTGAGAAAATTATTATTTTAATAATTTTTTGTCATTTTCATACATGTCGATTTGTTTATTGTTTCATGGGATAAAACTGTCTGGCAAAGGTTAATTTTTATATACTGCACCATAAAAGACATTTCTGTTATATTGAGGACTTTTTGTTGATCAAAGTTCACTAAACAAATTTGATGTGCCTAGAAAATAAAAAATTTTAATGCAGCAAAGTTTTAGAATACAGATCTAAATTAGCTCAAAATGATATTTTGACGATCTGAGGGGCTTCTGCTTATCAAAAAGTACTAGAATTTATTGACAAGTCTAAGAAATCAAAAGCGGAACGAAAACATGTTTTCAGCATATATTCATTTTCATGGGTTTTAGTTAATTTTTATTTCCAGCTAGGTAGCTTAAAAAATAGTTGTAAATACTTTTGAATTCCTTACCGATAAAAATAAACATTATAAAAATAGGTAAGAAGTTGAGAAAGTAAAATCAACTCTTTCTATTTATCTTGAACAACTCAGGGCTTTGTACTGATAAGAAATCACTCGTTTAAAAAATCTGTTGAGTTCTTTAGAACTTCAATCAGTATATTGTACTTCAGTACTTCAGTATACCCGAAAAAAAACTTATGAAGTTGAAGGACTGAAAAGTAAAAAAATAGCAGAATTTAAATATGCTCAATTTTTAGTTTATTTGTCCTTTATTTTTCAACTCGTGCAATTTTTTTCTGGTATTTTTCTTCAGAAGTTCGGAGGCATTTGAAATAATTTTCAAAGCTTCCTAGAACAAATGTAACTTGAAAAACCACAAAATGATTTTCGATGAAAAGTTTCTTTTCGATTTTAGATTCTTTCGACTTTTCAATTTTTTATAGTTTATTTTGACAAATGAAAAACACTTAAACATATAATAAATATTTTGTAGAGAAACATAATATTTTTCAAAAACGCAACTCTATATTTGAAAAATGTAATGCACTCACATTTTTTATTTTCTGGAGATGTGAAAGTTTTGAGCGAACTTTTATTATCAAAACTTCCTCAAATGGAAAAAAACAAGGGTCTGTTGAACAGAAAGTAGCATTCGTGGAATAGTATTATATGAAAATAGTTCAGGATTTAAGTAACTTTGTATGAGAAAGCAATTCTTAAACTGAATTTTTACGACCATTTTCAAAAGGCCTGCGGGAATTTTACGGGAAATGTACGGGAATTTTATAACAAGTCTCCGCTGGACATACTGTTAAGGTATTTGTCGTGCCAAAAACCAAATCTCTGAATAAAATAGTTTTTCATAATTTTAAGAATGAAAATAATATGAATGATGATTTCATTTCAAATGAAAAACATTATTTTTATGAAAAAATTTTAAAACTTACAATAAAAATTATTTTAACCATATTTTTTGCAGTTGATATCTACAAAAATTATGGTTAAAATAACTATTTTCCGTAAGTTTTGAATTTTTCCATAAAAAATAATGTTTTTTTTATAACACGTGACTGATAATATAATTGTAATTCTTCAAATAGTAAAAAACTCAATTTTCCAGCGACCTTATTTTTGGCATGACAACTACCTTGAAGAGAAATATTTGGAAATTTTTCTCATCATTTGAGTGGCCACCCTTTCTAATCTTATGTAGTTTTATTCGCGCTAGAAAAATATTTTTTATCAATAAAAAAGCTTTTTAATTAACTTTTCTATGCCCTGAAAAAATATTTCCAATGGTAAATTGGATTCTCAATCAGCAATTTTCAAAGTCAATTTTGAGAGTTGAGTGAATGGACAGACGCCATTTTCTGATTGAATCCAAGTTCACTGCCTGCATTTCATCGTCCCCTGGTTGTTTTTAGTTTTACTGGATCTAAAAAACTTTGAATGACTCTTCAGTGCGGATGGAATCATTTAGGCTATAGAAGGATAGTTGCCAAAACGAATTGGACTCACGTTGTTATCTTCCATCGATGGAACGTTCATTCTTTTTCTACTTTCATGAATGAACCCAATTGATTTTTCCGTAGAGAAAAAGGGAAGTGAGGAATTACATCTGCTGCTTTTTACAATTTTTCAATAATTGCTACAAATACAAAAAAGCGTTTTCAATCACTTAAAAAAATATTCATAGCAATATTTAGGATAAATTTGGTAACAATTGTAAATTTGTAAGTAATTACATTGTTCTGGATAAAGTGAATTTTCCGCATAAGATAGGACCTCGAGTGCATTAAAAAAGAGTGGGTACGTGATGAAAACAAAACTGGCGCAGGAAATAAACAGAGGAGATATGCAGAAGGGAAGGGAAAAAGGAAACGAAAGAAAGAGAGAACTCTCGTTGCATCGAAATACGTTGTCGGCGGTTTACTTTGTTCCTAGGAGGTTGTGGCATTTTTTATTTCCGAAATAAAATGTGTCCCGCTAAAAATAATATTTAACGTCCACGTAATTCGGCCCAGCCTGGGGATAGAGGGCGACGTATATTTTTACTGTGTTTAAAGCGAGCGCAATGTTTTCATTTGGCTCGCGCAACACGTGTGTGCGTGACCAGACGGAAAAGCGTGGAACTCGGAATCGTCGCACCTATGTGAATGGGCGAGACTGAGAGGAAAAGCATTCCGTCAAAGGGTTCAAGAGTTTTGTCAAGTATAATGAGAGTTGCGTGCCTCAAGCCTTTCCACAACCAAAGCTCCATTTGAATTTCCCGCGACCTTCGTTTACCAAAATTGACATGCGCAAGGGGGACAATTCAAACCCATTATTTGTTCTATTCCTTTATTTTATATCTATTCATCAATATCCTAAACGACTTCCGATCAAAACAATGGTTTATAATTATAAACTGTTTAAAAAATTTTTAAATGCAAAGATTCAAAAGAAATACGTGATTTCCCTTGTGCTTCTAAGCATTCAATCCAAGAAATTATTATTGAAGAATAGGCCCAAAATTCTGCAAAGGAAGAGAAAATTGTTTCGAGGTCTTAACTCACAATCAGGATCCGGAAGGATACACATTTTTAGTCTGAATACAATTAAAGGTCTGAATTGACCCCAAACCGTTTCTTTTATGGGAATATTGTTGTAAGTAAATAGCGAATAATCCCAATAACGATGGAATTTTACAAATTTCTACCTCATGTTAAAAAAAATTCATAAGTTTAAAAAAAAGGCTGAATATGTACAATTCATGTAGTTTAGAGACCATTTTTGCCTGTAATTTAACTGGAAAAGATACAAGAGAGGGAATTATTCCTGATGGGATGTTTTTATTACAGATGTTTCGAACTAAGAAGAAAGGCAACAACTGTTAACGCAATTCATCATTGAAACTAACGCACTTTCTCACAAATTTTCCAGTTAAAAGTACAGGACAGAATTATTTTCCAACTACGAGGTTCACGTTTAAATTACAATTATTGTAGATATTTTAACTTTTTGAAAATAATTTTTTTTACCAAAGTTATTTCAATATGCTAACTATTGTGGTTATTTTTCTTGTGGAACGTATAAAAATTCTCGGTTCATATGTCCATGAAAAAACATTTAAGACATAATTTTTTGGTTTTTAATTCATGGGACTGGTACTAACTTTGGTTCAAAGTATTTTTCTTCTAACTAAATGGAATGCAGATTAGAAAATTCGATTCGAATTGGGTGAATTTTAGCGTAATTTGTCTTTTATGAAAAGACGTTATTTTGATTTTAAAAATTGCGGTAATCTATGCCAATAAAGCCCTCAACAGATTTTTTTTCTTTTGCAGCATGTTGATCTCATTCTCCAATGAAACTGTAGTAATATCAAGAAATAAAATAATTTTATAACTTTCTAACTTCCACTGTGACAAACCAAATTTCCTCATTTTCTTATTCTTCAACCACTGATACAAGCAAATAGTAACATAGCAAGTTTTTTCGTCATTCGACATGCCAAGGCTTCAATTTGAGCCATGCCCGAGGAAAACCAGACTAAATAATCTTCCAACATAAGGGTCTGAAAAATCAAATTTTCTTATTTTTCTTATTTTTGACCACTGCCGAAAAAAATGAAAATATAACATTGCAAATTTTATACTTAATCGCAATTCTACATGCCAAGAGCTTTCTTTAATTTCAGTAATTCTCGATGAAAATCGGACCAAAAGAAAACCTCCCAACACAGTGTTCTAAAAATCCAAATAAGCAAATTTCTTCATTTTCCTTAGTTTTTAATCACTGATAAAAAGAAAATCAAAATACTCAAGTAGATAAAAATATTTTTCTTCAAATACGCTATGGCTAAATAACATCCATGCCAAATTTCAACCCTCGAATGAAAATATTATAAACGATAAACAGACGGACGGATATCCGACCGTCATTATGAGGGTTACCGGCGTAGCCTGTGAAACTCTAAAAATTGTTACTCCTACTGGGCATCCTAAGTTCCAATTGAGAGGTCTTTCGTTTTTGGGTTTTCAGTTAAAACTCAAAATCGAAAAAAAAAATCACTGAAAAATTATAAATTAAATCTATGCTTAATCTGTTAGATTCCTGCCTAACTTCTCGTGAATTCACAGGCCTTTAATCAAACTCGCCACCCCATTTATGGCAATTTTCTTTGAGTTATGCGATTTATGCCAAGTGCCTACAATTTGCAAGAAAATGATATTTCTAGATTCCCTCGGACATCGACGAGTACATTTATTCCCAACGATATCCAGTGCGAGTTTGGATAGGATACGCGGTCTATCCGTGGTCCATTCTTCGGTACATAATTTTGCATACATGTATACGTCCATACGTGCGAGGCTGGTTGCCGAGTGGGGGAAAGGAAGAGTTCCATGTACATTGTACATACATATATTCCTGCATAACTACATTAGGTGGATAGACATGTTCGCTGAATATACACATACTCCACCCCATAGAGGGATCTTACTCGGAGACTACCGCATATAAAAATACCTATAAAGATACTTTGAATTTTATATTTACTGGAACGGTCAACATTCAAATGAGGCTGATCGATTGATACGCGTTACGTTGGAATATATGATGCTAAGGGTCGCAAGAGGAGGTTGAACGTACGATATCGTGGAAGGACTTGGGGTGGAGGATGGTCCTTGAAGGGTCGTGAAATGAGACGTTCTGGAATCTTCGGAACCCCTTCCGAAGAGGGACCTTGGGTCGCCCTTCGGGGTGTGCCAGGTTCTGCAAGGAAATGGACCAACCTTACCCTCCATTAGTAGAACGAAACACCCCCAAACTCGACTGCAATTACCGATCGCTCCGGGTCCCAATGAAAGTATTTGTGCGATTTCGTTTTATTCTGTTACACTCCCTTGTTACTGAGAAATAAATCATTTAGGCCAAACGTGTATTTACCAGATTTAATTCCAGTTAAAGACTGGAGTTGCTTCAGATGTAGTGGATAAAATGAATTCCAAGCAAAGGGTCCAAGATAGTGGCAGCGGTGGAACAAGTTACTTGTCAACAATTTAAAAATTAAAAACTTAGATTTCATGTTGTACGGGGAAATGCAAATTCTTATTTACAACAATTCATTAAAAATCTCTATAAACTGATAAGAACTTCCCTTACCTCCCCTGCACTTAACGACACTTCGTGAACATGCAAAATCACCGAGCTTTCAACCCTATCGAAAAAGTGTTCCAAGCCGCTATTCTAGAGCCTCACTAACGCTTTACCATCAAGGTGCTCGATATTCTGCGCATTTCGGCATTTCCCAATTAATAGGAAAGAGTGCACACTCTTTCCATCTGAATCTGGAACGCGTGAAGAGCGAACTACAAAAAAGCTACAAGAGCAACAAAGAAGAAAGAGAGACCATACCACCGAGAAGGGGATGAAAGCAGCAGAAGTGCATGCAGGGTCCGTGTGTGATAGGGAGAAAGGCGGGGAGGGCGAGAAGGAAAAACGGTAGGAAGATTGGATAGAATCAGCAGTCTGCGAGTAACAATGGGAGGGTTCAATTGAAAAAATAATTTAATGTGTCCTTTTAATTAAACAGAGAGGGATAGCCGAGCTAGCGGGTTAGGAAGTGGCAGAGGAAGAGGAAGAGGCGGTGGCGCTAGAGCTGCTGCTGGAGGACGAGGAGGAGGCGCGGTGGGGCTCGGATGGACGCGGAAATTTAAAACCTGATCAATTGATAGGACGGAATGAAAAAAAGTAGGTTTGGGGGGGTTGCCGACGGGGGGTGGAGGACGGGGTGGTTCGCGGGTGGATTCGCGGGTGGGGCACCACTGAGCGCCGCAAAACGGCTGCAGTGTGTGTGACATGATAGTGTGCATGTGTATTTGCTGGTGAGAGGCTGGGTGAGTTTAGGGGGTTGTGGGGTGGTTGAGAGAGGTGCGGGTAGATGGGATTGCCGGGCATTATTCTGAAACGCGAATTTGTTCATTTGTTTCTTCCCTCTGTATGCACGCCGCGGCGTGTGTGCATCCTCTTTTATCGACTGAAATCCCAGGCTTCGAATTACCGTGCAAATGATTTTTTCTCGCTCTGTTCTCATTTTTTTGTTACGCCAACCCCCTTTTTTTCGCAGCCAGGCTATACCTGGCTCGCGTGGTCATGCGGCCGAACTCAAAAGGAATTTAAAACCGCTGTGAAAATTCGCGAAAAAAATACCCGTCGAGGATGCTCGAGCCTTGTGTTCAGGGCGCGGGCGAGTTCGGAGAAAGGATTGGTGTTCGTTATCAATAGAAATTTTTGGTTATCTTCGCGTCGATCGCGGTGTGAGCGATCGTAATCGCAGTATGTTTTGAATGAACATTCATTGCATTGGAGTAAATTTTATATGGGTTTACATGTTTCACGTTTTCGAAAGATTTCAATCATGCCGAATGCGTCAAAAGCAAAGTTAGACTATTTTAAAATTTGTGTTCTATTTTAGCTGATTGAATTGCTGACAGAAAAGGGTTCGATTTTCCTTGAAAAATGTTCGTCTATGGATTTTACATCATGCATCGATGTGAATCAGAATTTGGTTAGATTGCAGAATAGGGGCGTCACCCCTATTTTGGCTGGAAAAAATTTTTTTTCAGCAAGAAACTATTAGAATCTTTAATTGAAAGATAAATTAAGCGATGTTACGAGACAAAAGTTAAACATTATTGTTACTTTTGTTACTACGATGTCTCAAATATGTGTCTGTCACGGTATCGTAATGATCATATTATGATCGAGATTATTAACATTATTTTTGTCACCAGTCAAAGGGGTGCCTTCCCGCCCCCACGAGACGTTGGAAAGGGGTAGGGCTTTTAGCAACATAATTTTTGTGACTGGTCAAAGGGGTTTAAATTAATTTTTTACAGTGTTTCTAGTCGTACGGACGTTTAAAAGCACCTAAACAGTGAATTAAATATGATAATTCCGATATCATGACAGACCCACATTTGAGAATCGTAAGAAGAAAAGTAACAAGAATTTTAAACTTTTGCCCCGTCAAAACGTTTTATTTATCCTTTAATGAAAGATTCTAATAGTTTGTTTGCCGAAAAAAAAATTTTCCTGCCAAAACAGAGGTGATGCCCCTATTCTGCAATTGCACCGGAATTTGAAACTTTAGCATATACGAAATTTAATTTCGAATGAACGAAAATAATAAGTCTCAAAAATACTGTTATATGCAAAAAACAATCCAAAAGCTAGTTTAAAACTCACATGAACCCAAACAAATACAAATTTCAGTTGTATATCAACATCAAACATAAAGAAACGCAAGAGGAAATAGCGCCTTTAAATACCGGTTTTTATCAAACGTTTGCCAAACGCAAGCATCTTTTGTTTGAAATAAAAAATACTTCTTGCTTAAATCAGAAGGTGGTCGTTAACTCGAATTTGTTTGTGTGCCTTCGAGCCAACACTTTAGAAAAAGAAAATCACTATTTTCTGACGCAATCAAAGCAGCGACATGGTTATGTATAAAAACTTACATACTCACACTTCATTTTGAAGATGATCCATAATTAAAGGATCAAAAAGTACAGACTCTTGAGAATCTGATAGAACATTGCCATGCTGAGCCATTGAACACATTTCCGACTAAAAAAACCGGCGCGGAAAGAGGTAAAACTCCACTCATGCTCCACTCGCACGTTCTTATTAAGCATTACTTGAGCACATTGAGCAAGATCAAGCAAGATGCATGTGCAAAATTCTCTCCCTCTCACGTCAAGACGCTGACAAAGCATGACAAAGTGCTGAACTTCGACCAACTTCGACTTCGTTCGGGTTCCGCGGCCGAACTTCGGCTGCTTCGGCAAGGAGTAGTGATGGACGTTACCACCTGCTCGTGCTCGAGCATGCTCGGTCATGACCGAGCAGAGCGAGCAACAGCGGTCATTATTTAATCTTAAGCAAAGGAAATGTGTTTAAACTATAACAAGTAATTGGAATAAGATTTTGAGCCATCTATTTTATTCGCATATATTTTCCAATTCTTAAAAATGTATATAATATTAAAATAGATAAAGAATTGCCTTTTTGACTGCTCGTAGCAGACGATAATACAGGTAAAATTTTGGAATTTCGGCGGGCTATTTGAAATAGTGTTTCAAAATATATGGTTTATATGATGAAAATGCGGTAAAGGTTGGAATTTGAAAGTGAATTATCAGATATTATGGGATCTTATACTTCCTGGTAAATAAATTAAGTGCAGGACATATGAATTTTCAAGTGCAGTCTGAAAATGATATAGAAAAAAAATAGCTTTTATAAATTAAACATTTTTGAATGTACTTTATTGTATAAAATTAATATTTATGTAAACAATTATTATATTATTCTATAATCATTATTATTATGTAATTTCCCTTTAAATAAGGTATTTTTGTACTTTTATTCAAAGAAAAAGTATACAATGTACTGTGATTTAAAATATACTCAGTATATTTTATTAAGAAGAAAATATTATTAGTTTTACCATTTTCTCGCATAATAGTATATTCTACTATAAAACGAAATTGTATTTTAAATTACATTTAA
>JAABKJ010010745.1:0-10900 GCA_011634705.1 Andricus grossulariae
ATACAGCTTGTTAGAAATAATTAAATTATTAAATCATTGTTTTATTCATGTAACTAATACTTATAGAAATATGATATGCAATAATGTGGGACTCGAAATGAAAAAAATGGATCAATTCTACATCATATTAACTTTAAAAAATTATGGACTGTTAACTGGTCGGCGCTGCCCCTCCTTACCCTACTCTACGCTCTCGAATTGAACATTCACGAATGGAGAAAGCCACCAAGCCTAAGTGAACATTTTGATTTAACGACCAAATATGAAAATGCGAAAAGGTTCTAAAAACTTGATGGAAGTCATAAAAGAAGGAGGAAATAAAAACGGACTCTAATCTGAAAGATGTGTTTTCTATAAGGGTTAAAAGTTGGGGGCGGCGTGTTTGCTCGCGTCTTCGGTTCGCCTTTATTGCCATCGAGTTGGGATCGACTCAAAGGATTCCCATAAAGCCGGTGAGGTTCACCGTGAGAAAGGGACCGGGCAACGTTGGACGACTTATACACATATGAGATCCTTCGCCACACCCGCAGTCCTGACGCATCGTAAAGTGTTTGACCGACTCGTTTCCTTTCGTTCTTTCCTTTCATTCTTTTTTTTTTCTCAATCCTTTTTTTTTTTTTTTTTTGCAAGAGGAGCCTCCTTCGGCTTGGATAAGCAAGGGTAAAAGTTAGGTATCGGCATGCTGACTCGCTGCGGTACCGATTCGGGCGAAGCGCCAATTTGCATGATTCACAGTTTTCAAACAGGCCCGAAGGCGCCTTTGGAGACACCGAGTAGACACGATTATGTCACCGGAGAATATTTAATGACCCAAACCCAATGAAACAAAGGATCACTTTTTAGAATTTTGATTATAACCGAAAGGTATTTCAAAATTGGTACTATCTGCTGTCTAATACAATTCTGAAGACGGTTCTATTTTGTAGAAAGTGGTTGTATGAACTGTCTCTGTCTTCGAAATTTATTATGATTGCTTATATTAATTAATTGATTTATGACTTTCCCCCTTTTTCAACTGTCTCTTTGAAGAGTTTAATTTTCAAAAATTTCATTTTTAAATTAAGGGAGAAGTTTTAGTGTGAAAGAATACCAGAGACCAATTCCATTCCGAACCATTCAGAGGACACCTGTTTCACCGATTGCCCCTAAAATTTATTTTTTATTTTTTTACGTTTATATGTAAAGCAGTATTTTCTGAACGAGAATAGGTATTCAGGACTTGAATTATTTATTTTACAGTAATAGGTAACCCACTGATTCACATTTAAAAAAATGTTTGAAAAAAATAATTTATGATTTTTTTTTTTGGAAACCACAATACCTCGTTTCCGAGCTCGTTTCATCCGTTGTAAGAACGTACTAACCATTATAATTGGTATTTTTTCATTTAACACGCACAACTTCGTACAAGCTTTTTTTTTTGCAAATCAGAAAAATACACTTCGCCTAATTTCCTCTAAAAAAACAACATATTTTCTTCCCGGTAGATTCTGCGACTTCAAGTCTAGAAACTGCCTGATTTGAAATGGACTCGGTCAATTATGTTTTTAATAATTATTTATTAGCATTTATTATTTTTTGCGTAAATAATTATAAATAAAAATTACTCTGGAAGTATTTAAGAATGAGCTATTCTGCAATATTTCAATTGAAACTCATCAATATAATAAACAATAACAATTGAACAACATTTTTTCGAAAATGGGTTTATTTCATAAAAGATTTAAAAAAATCAAGTACACGTTGTGATCAAAGGATTTGTTCGAATTATAATTTTTTAATACAGTAATAAAAAAAAGTAATTTAAATTTTAGTAAGAATTTTAGCGCAGTATTGTAGCGTAGTCATATTTTTTTTCTTTCCGTCACAATGAATTTTGATTTTCTCGGAATAGAATAATTTGTCAAACATTTTTTATTCTTATTCAGCTTCCCCATATCTTTGGAGCAAGTTTTTGTTTTTATGAAAAATTGAAAATTCGATTTTCAATCGCTGCCGAAACCCGATTTTCAAAATCTGTTAAATTTTAACCTCAAAATTCTTGAACAATTTACATGAAATTTTTTCACTTCTTTAGATCAAAATTTTTTTACCCTTATTCAGAATCTCAATATCTTGAGAGTAAGTTTTTATTTTTATTGGAACTAAAGATTACATTTTTATTGCAATCCACAGCCGAGTGGACTTCTGTCTTATCTTTAAATGCTAATTTCAATTTTACAGAATGTTTTTCGCTCTCCTGAAAAATTCTGATTTTGTTGGTTATCTGTTTCTGTACTGCCACCCTTCAATTCACCAGTTAAAGTTATTAATTTAGGAAAATATATCTTTGAATTTTTTAAAACCTTTGCACTTACTTTCTCCCATAAGTTTAAACATGCCTACCGCACTTAATATAACATTCAAATTACAAAACTTACTTAGTCAAATTTACGCAAATTGATGTTTTATTGTATTTCAAGTTGTTGAGACATAAATATTAGCAAGTAATCGTTAAAATAAGCAATTTCAAATGTAATTACGTGACGCGCCTGCGCATTCCGACTCTTTCAAGTAGTCGCGAAAATACTACTTGGCGTGACAAGTAGTTTCTTTTCTTAAGGGTGAGAATACAAATTCGATCCGCGGGAATAATCAAAAAATTTTCTTAAGATTTCTGGAAAAATAAAAAATAAAATTTATTTATATAAGTTTAATACTTGCAAAATTTTATGACATAGTTTTGGCGTGAGGACTAAAATTTGTTGTATTAATAGGGTAAATTTTTGAAAAAGAATTAACATTGTCGTCTATGTCCTATGATTGGCGTACTTGACTCGTTTGACCACATTTCACGCGTAATAATAACCAAGTACGCAACGTAACTGCGGCTGGCAAGGTCTTTGCGTGAAAAGTATATTACAGTTATGTTCTCAATGTTTATAATTACATGCCATCATTAATTTGCATTACCTATACATATAGTAAAAGCTAAAAGCCAAGAACGTTTGCTTATAGCTTCATAATTTATATGTTTAAATATTAATCTAGTCGTCTAGCGGCAATGATTGATACATACGAGGTTATTAGCAGGACACTCAAATCGTGCGACTTTTTTCGACTTTTTCAGACTTTTTGGAGAAAAATACGACTCATGGACTTTTTCCGTTTTTCTCAGAAGTTCGCTATACTTTGTTTTAATTTTAATCACAACGAATCTTTTAAAATTGCAATTCAAAACTAGAAAAAAAATACCATTTTAATTGAGAACATTCAAAATTGAATAATTTCTCATTAAAGCTTTATATTTGGACAATTTAAAATTAATTGTTCAAATTTTTTATATTTTCAAATTGCAAACCTTGATAGTTGAACATTTTTAAGTCGAAAACGTTTAAAACGATTATTCTCAAATTCAATTACAATGTTCACACTTATATCCCCAGTCCAAATTTTATTTGATTATTTTTTAGTCTCCATTTTTTCTTTTCTAACAGTTTTTAACTAAATAGTTGAATTTTTAAACTAAAAAAAAATCAATTTTCAACCAAAAATGGTGTAATTAAATTTTCATTTAAGAGAATTAATTGTCAATAAAAAAAAGAATTTTCTACCAAATTGTTGAATTTTGAAGCCAGAAGGCCAATTTTCTACAAAACGGTGGAATTTTCAACCCGAGAATATGAAATTTCAACAAAAAAGTTAATTTTTAAATAATGAGTTGAATCCTAAACTAAAACAGAATAATTGTCAACCATTTTTCATTTTTAACAACAAAAATTGATTTTATACCAAATAGTTAAATTTCCTACCAAATTATTGAACTTTCGAGCCGAAAATATGAATTCTCTACAAAAGAGTTGCATTTTTAAACAAAAAAATTGCAGTCAAATTGTTGAATTTTCAACCAGGAAGTATGACTTTTTAACAAAATTGTGTAATCTCAAACTTAAAAAAAAATAATAAATTTGGAACCAAATAATAAAATGAGAAACCAAAAAAGATAAATTCTTAATCAAAAATTTACTAGTGAACTTTTCAACCGAAAAAAATATACTATCAACCAAAAATAGTTCGATTTTCTTATTGGGTTTTATTAATTCAGTTCGCATTTAAGTGGAAAAACTATAAAAAGAGGGGAATTGGGGGAAAAAACGTTACATCCGATAAATAAATACGAATGTTGATAATTTGTAGACTAAAGAATAACATTTTAAATAAACATTAAAGTTTATTTTTAATACCTTTAAAATATACGGTTCGAAAACTGGAAATTATGCTTGAAAAATAAACTTAATTTTCCATTGAACACTTGTTGATTTTGGACTACACATAAGTTTAATACTTGAAAAATGTTAAGATACTATTTTGACTTTTTTTTTGTTTTGAAAGTGACACTATTTACACTTTTTTTAATCTCTGAAGTGAGTCCGAGGCACTGAAAGTCCAGTTGAAATGAAAAGAGACGTCCGGAGCATTGGCTCCGGTGGAAAAAAAAGAGCTTTTTTGAGCTTTTGCTCTCTGTGTAGACGAGAGGATAAAGGGTTGAAATAGGTCGGGGTGGAATGGTGGAGATTGTAGATGTGGCGAAAAAGTCGGCAGAGATGCTTGAGGTTTTCTCGAGGGTCACATTAGCCCGATTCTATAGAAACGTCCGTGACCCGAGCTATAAGAACGCCACAATGTTGATTTTACGTGAATCGTCGTAATCACAAAACACATTTTCTGACCATTTCCGACCACCAGACAGCGTAAAACAACTATATATTCTTCAAGTTTAAATGAAGAATTTTATTTGTTGATCCTAGAGCTACTTATTGCCTACGTCACCGGGGAATCGCGCAAAGCGGGAAATGACCTGGAATTCTGTTTACTGTGGAAAAACCACACAGTTTCAAATTCTGGCAAATTTTTATTTGCAAAAATAGAAGAATTTTTTATCTCAAGCAATATCTGATTTGGAACAAGGAATTTTCAAAATCTGACGAATTCTGACTTGGAATAGGATTTGTTTTTGTAAATTTGTAATTTTGTAAAAAACATGCAATTCTGACATGGAACATTGAATTAAAAAAAAATCTATGTTACGACATAGACTTTTAATAAAGAAATGCAATTTGAAAGAACTATAATTTTAACAATTGGGACAGGAAATTCTCTAATTTAGACTTTTGGAAAGGGAATTTCGTAAAGAATTATAATTTTTACTTCAAGGCAGAGAATTTTTAACATGTAACGGGAATTTACAGAAACAATTCCACTCCCAAGTCAGAATTCGTCAGGTTATGGAAATTCCTGGTTCCAAATCAGAATTAATTTGATTTAAACATCCTTTTTTTTTTAAATAAAAAGCCAGAATTTCAAACTGCCCTCTTCCAAATTTGAGAAAATTTAAGTAAATATAATTCTGGCTTCGAACAGGGAATTTTTGGAGATAAATATAATTATGACTTGGAACGTGGAATTTCCGTAAAGAATTATATTTTAGGCTTTAGAACAGGGATTTTCCGTAAAGAATTATAATTTAGACTGTATGACAGAGAATTTTCGTAAAGATTTATAAAAATAATTTATATTATATCTAACTATTTTTAGTTGAAAATTCATTATTTTGAATTGAAAAGTCTACTAGCTGTATTTTTGTTTAAGAATTCATATATTTTGGTTAAAAATTGTACTTTTTGGTTGAAAATTTAACAATTTTGTTGAAAATTCCTCTTTTTTGTGTGAAAATTCAAAAGTTTTGTTAAAAAGTCGTCTGTTGTGTTGAAAATTCTATTATTTTGGTTGAAAATTAAACTATTTGGTTGAAAATGAACTTTTAGTTAAAAATTAATTTTTTGTGGAAAATTCCAATTTCCGGATTAAAAATAATCAGTTTTGTTAAAAGTTGGTCTTTTTTGGTAGAAAACTAATCTTCTTGGTTGAAATTTCCACTTTTTTGGTTAAAAAATCAACTGTTTGGTTGGAACTTAACTTATTTATTGAAAATTTATATTTGCGGTTTGAAAATTCAACTGGTTTGTAGAAAATTCGTCTTCTTGGTTGCAAGTTAAATTTCATCGAAAATTTAATTGGCTTGTAGAAAATTCATTTTTTTCGGGGATTAAACATTCAACTGCTTTGATTAAAAAATTTTTTTTCTTTCAATTGAAAATGTAAGCTCCATTTTTGATTAAAAATATATAGTTTTTAGTTGAAAATTCGACTTTTTTGTTAGAAAACTCATCTTCTTGGTTAAAGTTTCCTCTTTTTTGATTAAAAATGCAATTGTTTGGTTGAAAATTAACTTATTTATTTGAAAATTAAAATTTGCTGGTTGAAAATCCAACTGGTTTCTAGAAATTTGGCTATTTTGGTTGAAAATCTACTTTGTTGTTGAAAATGCATATTTTCAGATTTAAAATTCAATTGGTTTGTTGAAAATTCTGGGGGGGGGGGCTAAACATTGAAATATTTTGCTAAAACATTTAAATATTTTGTTGAAATTTTCTTTTTACTTAATGCAACTATTTGTTTCATAATAAACTTATGTTCTGAAAATTTATATTTTGTGAGTTGAAAATTCAACTGGTTTTTGAACATTGGACTATTTTGTAGAAAGATCGTTTCTTTTTTGTTTAAAAATGATTATTTTTACTCAAAATTCATATTTTTTAGTTGGAAATTAATTCTTTTGATTAAAAGTTGATCTTTTTTAGTTGAAAATTCAACTATTTGTTAAAAATTTTCTATTTTTTGGTGGAAAGTTAGTCTTCTGGGTTAACAAATAGTCTTTTTGTTTTGAGTATATGTATGTTATTTCATCTTTTTCATTGAAATATCAACTATTAAATTTTTTGTTGTTCGAATTTATCTGTTTAAGTTGAAAATTTAAATATTTGGTGGAGGATTCAATTATTTTGTTAAGAATTGAAGTTTTTTGTTACAAAGTCATCTTTTTTGGTAAAAAAAGTCAACTTTTTTGTTGAAAATTCGTCCTTTTGGATTGAAAATTTCTTTTTTATGGTAGAAAAATAATTTTTTGTTAGTGGAATAAAGTAAATTTAAACTTGTTTTATTCAGTTTATAAAAGATTCTCTGTTAAAAATGTTACAAGATAAAAATTCTTGTCTCTGAACATTAAATTGTCAGAGAAAATGATGAATTGGTCAGGAAAAAATCGGGGAATTTTGAAAATGAAGTTTTGCGGCCACCCTGTGCTTGGCTGTTTCCAAGAATGAAAATCAATTTCTCCATTTTGAAATTATATTTAGCAATTTCGTTTCGCATAGAGGCAGATTCCAATCGGATTAGTCATAACGTATACGTTAGGTGCGATTGTCTCTCGGTTATTATTATCGAGGGATAATACTAGCCTAGACCCTCGTTGAGCATGAGTTCTGCATCCTGAATAATCGCGTGATATGCTTTTGCAGATTCCAGGAAGGATTAATTTCTCGCGTGGCATGCCTCTTGGCCAATTGGCGGATCGTCGAAATTGTACCGAGAGTCACGCACAGCATATAAAGTGAACATTGAAATCATCGCATGTTGTACAGGCGTTAAAAGAAAAATAGCTTTCGATTCACTGACTTTAGTAAAGGATTATTACACCAAGGAACTTGATTGGGAAAAGATTCCGCAAAATTTGCGTAAAAGTTGAGTAAAACGTGCGGTTGCTTGACAGAAATTGGAAGGGGAAACTGAGCGTAAAATGGGTTGACTTGTTTGAAGAAGGCGAAGAAGAAGAAGAAGAATTAGTCATCAGGCTTCGTAGCGCAGTGGTTAGAGTGTTTGAATTTTAATCTTACAGGTCGAGTGTTCGAGTCCTCGTACAAAAAGTAAATGTCTTTTTATTTTTCTCAATAGAATTCGTTTTACCATCAACTCACTATCATTCCGCAATCAATTTTCTGCGTGTATTTTTATTTCACCCATTTTGTTTACGATCCATTATCATTCTTTTTGTTCAACTCTGAGCCATGCTTGATTTTTTTTCTTTAACATAAGCTCAAGTCGGATCGTGACATCTTTCTATTGGATTACCTACTTCCTGCTTGCGAGAAAAGATTCCTCTCAAGCAGATCCAGGCACGTACACACGAATTAGAATAAATCAACAATTTCTTTGTCCTAGGAAAACAAGAGCTTTCATTTGAATCTATTTTAAATGTCACATAATCTCGCCCGAAATAAATTTGATTTTCCAGACTGCCACGAATCAAAATTTACACTTCTCCATTCCCCTCTTTTGCCCTTTTTTAAAGAATTCTTCTTATTCTCCTTTGTTCAAAAAGTTGAAAAGTCTACCAGATATATTTTTGGTTCAGAATTAATCTATTCAAGTTCATTTTGAGTTTTCGGTTGAAATATCAACTTTTAGGTTAAAAATTCAACTATTTGGTTTTAAATAAATTTTTTTGTTTAAAATTCATATTTTTTTGGATTAAAAAAAAAAAAATTTTGTAGAATATTTGTCTTTTTGGCATGAAATTTCAATGATTTGATAAACAATCAAAGTATTTAGTTGAAATCCAACTTTTTTGTTGAAAAATCATACTGTTCAGTTGAAAATTAAATTATTTTGTAGAAAATTCGTCTTTTTGGTATGAAAATTCATCTTTTTGGTATGAAAATTCATCTGTTTTCGTAAAAATTAATTTTTTTGGGTAAAAAATGCAACTATTTGGTGGAAAATTCAAATGCTTGATTAAAAATTGAACTAATTAATGCATTTTTCATTGAGTATTCTTTATTGTCATTTGGCTGAAAATTCAAATACTTGATTGAAAGTTGTACTATTGTTATTATTATTATTATTACATCATTAAGCCGTTTACCTTTCGGGGTACTAAATTATTAAAAATCAATTTTATTAGATGATGATTGAACTATACTATAACTCTTCCTTTTTCAGTTTATAATTGATCGTTTTTCAAACTAAGTTGGAAGTTCAATTACTTTTTATGAAAATTCATTTTGTTTGTTGAAGTTTCATGTCTTTGCTTTGAAAATTTTACAATTTTTTTGAAAGTTCGTAATTTTTTTTCGTTGAAAATAAATTTTTTGAACTGCAAATATAACTATATAATTTTTCGTTGAAATTTTATAGTTTTTGGTTGAAAATGGATTTTTTTTGTCGAAAATACGTATTTTTTTGTTGAAAAATTAACTGTTTTGGATTTATAATTAGAGACCGTTTAAAAAATACGGAATGCCTTTAAGGGGTGGGGGGGTGATAATTTGTTCGTTTGAAAATTCTACCATCTGGTTGAAAACTCAACTATTTGTTTGAAAATGCAAATATTTGGTTGTAAATGCACCTGTTTGGTTAATAATTTTGTTGTTGTTAAAAATTCAACTAATAATTTGAACATTCATCTTTGTGAGTTGAAAACGCAACTGTTTTGTTTAAACAAATCATCTTTTTGGATAGAAAATTCGTATTTTTGGATTGAAAATTTATCTTTTTTGGTAGAAAAGTCCTTGGTTGAAAATTCATATTTCTTACTTGAAAATGCAGCTGTCTTCTTTGGGCTTGCAGATTAATCTATTAGGTTCATAATGCTGTTTCTGTTAAGAAATGCGTCTTTTTTGCTTGAAAGTTCAAATATTTGGTTGTAAATGCAAATTTTTGGTCTAAAATTAATACTTTGTTGGTGTAGGAAATTCAACTATTCGGTGGAAAAATCATCTTTCTTGATTGAAAATTCGACTTTTCAGCTTGAAAACTAAAATCTTTCATTGAAAATGCATCTCTTTTTGTTAGAAAATTAATCTTTTTTGGTTGATAATACAACTATTTTGTTGAAAGTGCAATATATTTCTATTTTAAATCCTAACCGTTTCATTTTGCATTAAATAACCTGTACATTACTTTTATTTAAAAAAATGTATTCTCCTATTTTCGTGAAAAATTAGTCTATTTTCCCTGCATTTTGGGCTGTGAAATCTGATAATATATAGTACCTAGAAATTATTTTATCGAAACAATTTATCAAACATAGTAATGATGAAATCTCGTTTATACATTTAATCTCAACGAGTTATCGTCCGGTATCAAGCGTGATAAAAATGAAAAAAAAAGTGAATGAAGCCAATAGTCAGTCGAGTCGAGTCGAGTGCAATGAATGGACGAATGACCGTGCAATAGGATGAATGAATATTACGAACGAAAGCATTGGATACGGCTCCGGATAATACTTTGACGACACGATATGTGAGGAAGCGTTGTAAGGCTGAGGCAAATCTGAATTGAAACCTCGTCTTGAAAATGGAATGAGACGCTACTATATCCTTCTATTGCGAATGCAAATCTTCTATCATAGCTCAATCCTCTTGCAAACCCTGCAAACCGGAAATACAGTAAAATCCATTTTATCCGGACCTGCTCAAGTAGGGGAGAGTGGGGTATGGTGTCGGTGCGGGGCACGGTGACTATTACAAATAACGTCGGTATTTTTTGATATTCATATTAGTTTTTCACATAAAATAGTTTTCTCTATTTAGAATAATAGTGATTTAATGCAATTTCTCTTTTAAAATTCGCGTCAGAAGAGTAATTATGAAAAAACAGCTTTGGCGTAAACCGATGAAAGAGTCTTTGGCTGAAGTTAAGCACTTGTTGTATATTTTGAAATATTTAAAGCATAAAAAAGTTAGATTTTAATAGGTATTTGATCAAACTTCTGGTATAATGATTTGTTTCTATAAACGTTTTAAATGTATTAAAATTAATTAAATCTTGGGCCGTCACATATGGGGGGCATGACGCCGCGCCGCGGCTTGCCCATTTATATCAGCAGGGAGTATACTTTACTTTGATTGATAATAAAACATTAAATTAGTATTGAAAATGCCTGGAGTAATTTTTTTTTCGTTACATTACACTTTCCAGAATTATTATATTATATAATTTTTATTTTACAATGTTCATATTG
>JAABKJ010010746.1:0-10900 GCA_011634705.1 Andricus grossulariae
TGGTTAGAAATTCACCTTCTCTGTTGAAAATTAAACAATTTTTTAGAAAAAAAAAACTATTTGGTTGAAAATGAACTTTTTTATTGAAAACTCATATTTGTTTTTGAAAATTCAACTAAATCTTTAAATACTAAAATATTTGCTTAAAAATTGAACCATTGTATTTCAAATTCATTTTTTTGGTTAAAAATTAATTTTTTTATCTGAAAATTTCACTATTTCATTTTTGGTTGAAAATTTTTGCTTTGTAAGTTGAAAATTAAAATATTCAGTAGAAAATTCATGTCTTTTGTTGAAAACTTAACTAAATTGTAAAATATTAAAATATTTACTTAAAAATTCAATTATTGTGTTTCAAATTAATGTTTTTTTGTTAAAAATTAATTTTTCTATCTGAAAATTTAACTATTCCATTTTTGGTTGAAAATTTATTATTTTAAAGTTGGAAATTCAACTATTTTGTTCAAAAATTCGCCTTTTTAGTTGAATTCAACTGGTTGAAAATTCGTTTTTTCTTTCTTGAAAATTAGTATTTTAAGTCTAAAGTTCAACGATTACATTTTTGTTTGAAATTTTTTTTTTTAGTTGAAAATTCACCTTCCTTGGTCGAAAATTACATTACTTGTTGAAAATTTTTCTTTTCCGGCTTCAAAGTAAAATAATTTTCGGAAAATTTGTCTGCTTCAGTAGAAAATCAATTTAATTTGTTGAAAATTCAACTATTTAGTTAAGGATTCAACTATTGTATTAAAAAATCGTCTCTTTGCGTTTAATTCAACTGGTTGATGATTAGTTGTCTTTACAAATTAAAAAGCAATTATTTAAACTGGAAATTTAAGTATTTCATTTTTTTTAAGCTCATCTTTTTTATTTTGAAATTAAACTATTTGTTTGAAAATTAATCTTTTTAGTTCAATTTTCAACCAAAGAAGATTAATTTTTAACCAAATAGTTTCATTTTTATGCAAAAAACATGAAATTTTAAATAAAACGGAGTTTAAATAAAATAGTTGCAAAAAAGAGGGAGGAAAAAGGTTTAAAAATAAGGAAAACTCCTTAAAGTCACCTTCCGGAATAGTTAATAGTGTTTCCTTTTCAAAGTTGTGCAATAACGCGTTTCACCAGAAATTTCTGAATCAGCTGCGATGAATAAACAGGTGCCATTGGAAGGTGCATTGAAATGCTGTCGATACAATGCCGATTACTGTACGTCGCTTATTAAAAACCAACTGGTTTTTGAAAAAAAGACTAAACTAGGCATGCGTGAGGAAAACGAGTTGAAAAAAATAGGGAGAAAAAGGTTTTAAAAATAAGTAAAACTCCTTAAAGTCACCTTTCGGAATAGCTAACAGCTTTTACTTTTCAAAGTTGTGCAAGATCGCGTTTCACCAGAAATTTCTGAATCAGCTGCGATGATTAACCAGGTGCCATTGGAAGGTGGATTGAAATTCTGTCGATCCAATGACGAGTACTGTACATCGCTCATTGAAAACCAACTGGTGTTTGAGAAAAAAAGACTAAACAGGGAATACGTGAGGAAAATGAGTTGAAAAAAGAGGGAGGAAAAGGGTTTAAAAATAAGGAAAACTCCTCAAAATCACCTATTGCAATAGCTAAGAGCTTTTCCTTTTTAAAGTTGTGTAAGATCCCGTATCACCAGAAAATTCTGAATCAGCTGCGATGAATAAAAAGGTACCATTGGAAGGTGCATTGAAATTCTGTCTATCCAATGACGAGTACGTCGCTTATTAAAAACCAACTGGTGTTTGGCAAAAAAGACTAAACAGGGAATACGTGAGGAAAATGAGTTGAAAAAAGAGGCAGGAAAATAGTTTAAAAATAAGGAAAACTCCCTAAAGTCACCTTCCGGAATAGCTAACAGCTTTTTCTTTTCAAAGTTGTGCAAGATCGCGTTTCACCAGAAATTTCTGAATCAGCTGCGATGAATAAAAAGGTAACATTGGAAGGTGCATTGATATTCTGTCAATCCAATGACGAGTACGTCGCTTATTGAGAACCAACTTGTTTCTGGAAAAAAAGACTGAACTGGGCATACGTGAGGAAAAAGAGTTGAAACAGGAGGGAGAAAGAGGAAATAGCCAGAAATCACTGGAATTCTGTTGAGGACTCTATGGGGGCTGCCGAAGTTGTGCAAGGTGTTTGCGCAATTTCTGGTGATTCACCAGAAATTGCTGAATCAGCTGCGATCAATTAACAGGTGTCATTGGAAGGTGCATTGAAATTTTGTCGATCCAATGACGAGTACTGAATGACGCTTATTAGAAACCAACTGGTGTCTGAAAAAAAGGCTAAAAATGTCGAAATCGCGCTAACAAGGATTCTTTATTGGAAAAAGTCGACCGTTATCACGTCTCTCGCTGGGGCGTACGTGCCTCGGTCAGTTTTAATCGAGTCTCCTTTAGCACGTGGCTATGAGCAAGATCCTCTTTTTATTTTTCCCTCTTTTTCTCTTTTTCTCTTTCTCTATTTTTATATTTTTTTTAATTTTCTTTTTTTAAATCGAAGCATAGAGTGGACACAGAAATGTCGACTTGCTGCATCGAGGGATGGTAAAAGGGATGCAGGGTGTCAGCCAGATAATCCAGGAATACAGGGGGTTGATAGACACTTTATAGTCCCCTATTCCAGCAGAGCTTCTATAAATTTTTTAGTGGAAATTGGATGCCTCGCCAACGAGTGTTCTTGAAATGTACTCAACGTGTAGCTTTATGTGACAGGTAAAAATATTAGTACGGAAATATTGGAAAAAAATTAGGAAAGGTTACTATGTACGAGACTTAGGAATGATTCCATAAAAATCAGGATGGTCGTTAGGGTAGCAAAAAAAAAAATCTTATTGTCTCACCTCCCCTATTTTCTTTTATTTTATGAAAAATTATTGTGCAAGTTTTTATAAATTAAAAAAAAAAATTGTAAGAAAAGAAATTCACATTTTTGGCTCGAAAATTAAACAATTTAGTACAAAATTAAACTGTTTCATAAAAAATTATTTTTTTTATTGAAAATTAATTCTCAATATTTATTTAAAATGTTATTCTTTAATCCTGTTTATTCATCGCAGCTAATTCAGCAATTTCTGGTGAAACGCGATCTTACACAACTTCGGCAGCCCCCATACAGTCCTGACCAGGCTTCACTCTAGAGATGAAAAACAGTGTAAATAGTGTCACAAATTTTAAAAAATAGTGTCAAAATAGTGTATAAAATTTTTGAAGCATTAAAAATGAACTTCAATGTTTATTTAGA
This sequence comes from Andricus grossulariae, assembly GCA_011634705.1. Taxonomy (NCBI): domain Eukaryota; kingdom Metazoa; phylum Arthropoda; class Insecta; order Hymenoptera; family Cynipidae; genus Andricus; species Andricus grossulariae. The sequence goes on from JAABKJ010010746.1 coordinate 3,268, forward strand.
ATGTTATTCTTTAATCCTGTCCATTCATCGCAGCTGATTCAGCAATTTCTGGTGAAACGCGATCTCACACAACTTCGGCAGCCCCCATACAGTCCTGATCAGGCCTCATTTTATAGATGTAAAAAGTGTAAGGTAAAAAGGTAAGGTAAAATGTAAGGTAAAAAGTGTCACAAATTTTTAAAAAATAGTGTTAAAATAGTAGATAAAATTTTTGAAGTATTCAAAATGAACTTCAATGTTTATTTAAAATGTTATTCTTTAAAATGTTATTCTGTAAAATGTTATTCTTTAATCCTGTTTGTTCATCGCAGCTAGTTCAGCAATTTCTGGTGAAACGCGATCACACACCACTTTTTTTTGGAAATTCGACTGTTTTGTGGAAAATTCATATTTTCGGCTCGAAAGTTGAACAATTTGGTATAAAATTCAACAATTTGGTATAAAATTCAACAATTTGGTATAAAATTAAACAGTGTTGCAGAAAAATCGTTTTTTGTATTGAAAATTAATTCTCCTCAATAAAAATTTAATTACACAATTTTTGGTTGAAAGTTGATATTTTTTAGTTTAAAAATTCAACTATTTATTTTAAAATTAATCAAATAAAATTTAAACATCACATACATTTTTCAAAATATTTAGTTGAAAAGTTATTTAATTTTTGAAAATTCGCGAAAATATGAATTTTGATTGAGAAAGTTAATTTTCAAACAAATAGTATATTTGAAACTCAAAACGATCAATTTTCAATTAAAAAAGAAATATTTAAATTTTCAGTTACCAAAATTAATTTTTTTTATTTTATATAAAAATTATTGTGTAAGTTTTTATAAATTGAAAAAAATGAATGAATGAAAAAAAACTGATGGTAGGGTGGTTTAAAGATCCAAAACCGAAACTCAAATTGTCTTTAATTTATTTTTTTAAACTATAAAATACTGTATTTTTAGTTAAAAATTATTTTTATTCGTTTGAAAATTCAAGAATTTTGTTAAAAACCATAAATTTTCAACCAAAAATGAAATAGTAAAATTTTCAGATAAAAAAAAATAATTTTTAACCAAAAAAAATTAATTTGAAACACAATAGTTCAATTTTTAAGCAAATATTTTAGTATTTAACAATTTAGTTGAATTGTTAAAAACAAATATGAGTTTTCAACAAAAAAGATTAATTTTCTACCCAAATAGACGAATTTTCTACCAAATAGTTGAATTTTCAACTTATAAAGACTAAATTTTCAACCAAAAATGGAATAGTTAAATTTTCAGACAAGAAAATTAATTTTTAACAACAAAAAATAAATTTACAACACAAAAGTTGAATTTTTTAATGAATAATTTAATATGTAACAAAAAGGTTAAATTTTCATCCAAGAATATTAATTTCCTACCCAAAAACAAGAATTTTTCATTAAATAGATAAATTTTCATTTCGGTACTTTAATTTTCAATAAAATAGTTGAAATTTTAACTAAAAAAGATCCATTGTTAACCCTGAATAGAGTAGGTAAATTTTTAGTTAAAAAAACTAATTTTCAACCAAAACTGAAATTAATTTTAAAAAAAGATGACTCAAAAAAAGTCGAAGTTTCAACAATATAATTTTTTCAACCAAAAAGACAATGGTGAACCTTTTAACCAAGAAAAAAAAACTTTGAACCAAGAATTGTTAAATTTTTTAAATTGGTTCTAATAATTCAGTTTACATTAAAGCAAAAAAATTAGAAAAAAGGGAAGTATCAAAATTTTTAGGTTAGGAATTAATACAAATTTTGATGTTAAAAACAAATCATTCGGAAAATAATTTTTCAAGATCAAGAAAAAAATCTGCCTGAGCCCGTATTTGAACCTGGAACACCACTATACTTGAGCGTTAACCAATTACGCCACCGAGGCCTTAACAAATCCCTTCTTGTTTTGTGGTTTTTTAAAATAAAAATTGTTTTTAATACATAAAATACTACTTTATACTGATAATAAAATGTTTAAATAGATTCTTTAAACAATTTAATATTGTTTTTAGCAATTTTTTTTATAATAGAGATAGCAAGTCGCCGTTTTTTTCAAAACTTTTCAACTTTTTGTCCAATTGTTAATTAAAATGAGGTAATAGTTAATTAATGTTAACAAAAATAACGGTTCAAACAATTTATTATTGTTAATAATATGCTCTTTGAACAATGCTAGAAATTGCGGTTTTTTCTGTAATTTTCAACTTTATGTCCACTTTTCACTTGAAGTGAGTTTATATTAATTCAGTTTAGCAAAAATAATTGCTTAAAGAAATTATTATTGTTTATAAATATCTTCTTCTATATTAATACTAGATAGTTGCGGTTTTTTTCTGAATTTTTTTACTTTTTGTACACTTTTCAATTATAGTGAAGTAAAAATTAATTCAAGTTATCAAAAATAAGTGTTTAAACAATTTATTGTTATTTTAATAATATAATAATAAATAAAATAATAATACTCGCTTTGCACTTTCTTTTTTGTGAATATATTTTTTTGATATAAAACAGATATTTGAAATATTTTTCAAATTTTCCATATGGATCATATTAAATGTGAAGTTTCCTTAAAGTAATTAATAAGAGCCTTTTTGTTTAAATTAATATAAATATTTATTATTTGTTGCTAAATAAAAATTTATCATTTTACTAAATAAAAAGTGGACAAAAAGTTATAAATTTCAGAAAAATGGCTAATATGTAGCATTAATATAGAAAAAGATAGTTATAAACAATAATAGATTGTTTAAACAATTATTTTTCTCAACTTGCATTAATTATTACCTAACTAAGTGAAGAGTGGACAAAAAGTTTAAGAGTTCAGAAAAAACCGCAACTTTCTAACATTATTCATATTGAATATTATGAACAATTATAATAAATTCTTTAAACAACTAATTTTGTTAAGTTTTAATAATTATCCACCTCTTCTAATTGAAAATTGGGCAAAAAGTGGAGACTTTGTGAAAAAACTGCAATTCGCTAGCATTTTTCAAAGAGCATATTATTAGCAACAATAATAAATTGTTTAAACAGTTATGTCTGTTAACATTAAGTATTATCCCACTTTAATTAAAAATTGGACTAAAAGTGAAAATTCGTTGAAAAAACCGCGATTTTCTAACTCTATTCTAAGAGAAAATTGTTAAAAATAATAATAAATTATTTAAACAATTTATGTAAAATCTAATTATTAGTATAAAGTATTATTTTGTTTTAGAAATAATTTGCATTAAAAAAAAAATCATAATTAGCGCCAAAAAGTCGCAAAAACCCATTTTTTCACTTATGGTGTTTTTTGGGATACAATAAAACAGACTTATGGGGGTGATATTTAAAAAGTAATATTTTTGTTCTATTCTATGGCTAATTTCGAAGAGAAACGTTGAGTTTCAACTCGATTCACCTAATATTGACGATTCTGAATAAAATTAACAAAAACGTATTTTTTTCTTATGGGAAATACGTGTTAACCTCCATGGGGCTTGCGGTATGCATGAAAATTCGAAAACAAATTTAAACCACCCTAACGTGAACGCTCCCCTTTAAAATAAAAAAATTTCAATGAATCGAACAGCTTTCCTATTTAGATTCGATTTTTCTACCTGAAACTCAGACTCTTTTTAATTGGAAACCAAATACACCCACAAATAAAATACACCCATATTTTCAATTTTTTTTTAAACAATAGGAACTGCAATTAAAACGAAAATTATTCCTTGGGAAAGGGTCTGTCGCAATAAGCACCGAATATGATACATAGTTCAAAACCGATAATGATACTTGAACATTACCTGCGGTATCGAGAAGAGAGAATAACGGGGGTAACAAGCATTGACAAATAACGATGATATTGTAGCGGTGGAAAAGGAAAAAGGAAGATGAAAAAAAAATCGCGGTTCTATTATTCAGCGAAAGACTACTTCGACAGATGATTCTAGTTATCTGCCTTGAGCGATATTGTGCGTTATTACTGTCCTGGATAATGAGGGATGACAATGGCAAGAGAGAGAAAGAGAGTGAGAGAGAGAAGAAAAAAATACACTACTGTCGGAAAGTATCTACAGGCAGTATTTAGAGATAGGATAGTGGCCGTGCGGTTAGCGACGGTAGTGTAGTGGCCGTGCGGTAAGTGACGGCGATGTAGTGACCGTGCGGTAAGTGACGGTGGTGTAGTGGACGTGCGGTGGCAGACGGTAATGACATGTTCGTGCGGTAGCCGACGGTATTGGTGGTCATGCGGTGGCCGACGGTGGTGCGGTGGTCGTGCGGTGGCCGATGGTTTTTCGCGATCGACACCAAGGAAACCTGGTCAGGTGAGGAGGCGAAAATAGACAACCTTTATAGCTGAGACGAAGCAGTTAAATTTTCGAATAAAAAATATGAATTTTTGACAAAATAGTTGAATTTTCACACCAAAAAATTATCGTCAACGAAACAGTTGGATTTATAACCAAATAGTTGAAATTTTAATCAAGAATTTTTCTAACAAAAAAGACCGATTTTCAATCCAAAAAATATAAATTTTTAATTTTAAAATACAAACTTTCAAAAAATCTGTTGAATTTTAAAACAAAATATGAGTTTTTAACAAAATGGTTGGTTGTATGTGTGATTACTTGAAGTTTCAACCAACAAAGATGAATTTGCTACCAAATGGTCAAATTAAAAAAAAAAGTTTACCTGAAAACAGTTGCATTTTAAGCCAAATAGTTTAATTTTTAATTTACAATTTTCTTTAAAAAGAAGAATTTTGTAAAATACGGTTGAATATTCAGTCCAAAAGAAGGAATTTTCTATAGAAAAAAAGGGACGAAGTTTCAACAAAATAGTTGATTTTTACCCAATAATGGTGTTGAGAATGCTCAATAAAAAAAATAAAATTTCAAGAAAATAATTAAATTTTCAATAAAACAGTTGAATTTTTAACAAAATAATTAAAATTTCAACGGAATAGTTTAATTTTCAACTGAAATGATGAATCTTGAACAAAAAAAAATAATTTTTATGCGAATGTTTAAGTAAATAGTCGAATTTTCACGTCAAAAGGTAGGACAGTGGCCGTGCGTTAAGTGACGGGGGCGTATTGGTAGTGCGGAGTGGCCGTGCGGTAAGAGACGGTGGTGTATTGGCTATGCGGTGGCAGCTGGTAGTGTCATGTTCGGGCTGTATCCGAGGGTATTCGTGGTCGTGCGGTAGTGCAGTGGTCGTGCGGTAGCCTAATGCTGAATTTTCAACAATAAAATTATTATTAACAAAACATTTGCGTTTACAACCAAATAGTTGAGATTTTAAACAAAACAGACGAATTTTCAACACAGTAGTGGATTTGTCAATCTACCAAGAACAAACGGTTGCATTTTTAACAAAACAGTCGAATCTTCAAGCCAAAAATACTAATTTTTTGGAAGACAGTTGAATTTAAACCAAGAATTTTTCTACCAAAAATAGACCAATTTTCAATACAAAAAATATACATTTTTAATTTTAAAAGACAAATTTTCAACATATTAGTTGAATTTTAAAACAAAATATGAGTTTTTAACAAAATGGTTGTATGTGTGATTTTCTATATAGAAAAAAAAAGGGACGAAGTTTCAACAAAATAGTTGAATTAATTTTTATGCGAATGTTTAAGCAAATAGTCGATTTTTTAAGTCAAAAAGGGCGAATTTTGAATTTAAAAAGAAGAATTTTTAATAAAAGGAATAAATTTTCCAGAAAATAATTAAATTTTCAATAAAATAGTTGAATTTTCAACAAAATAATTGAAATTTCAACGGAATAGTTGAATTTTCAACTAAAATGAATCTTCAGAAAAAAAATTAATTTTTATACGAATTTTTAATTCAAAAAGGGCGAATTTTCAATTTAAAAAGAAGAATTTTTAATAAAAGGAATAAATTTTCAAGAAAATAATTAAATTTTCAATAAAATACTAAAATTTTTAACAAAATAATTAACATTTCAACGGAATAGTTGAATTTTCAACTAAAATGAATCTTCAGCAAAGAAAATTAATTTTTATACAAATTTTTAATTCAAAAAGGGCGAATTTTCAATTTAAAATGAAGAATGTTCAATAAAAGGAATAAATTTTGAAGAGAATAATTAAATTTTCAATAAAATAGTTGAATTTTTAAACAAATTATAAAACTTTCAACAGAATATTTGAATTTTCAACTAAAATGATAAATCTTCAGCAAAAAATAAATTTTTATACGAATTTTCAAGTAAAAAGGGCGAATTTTCAATTAAAAAAGAAGAATATTCAATAAAAGGAATAAATTTTCCAGAAAATAATTGAATTTTCAATAAAATAGTTGAATTTTTAAAAACATAATTAAACTTTAAACAGAATAGTTGAATTTTCAAACAAAAAAATTATTATCAACCAAACAGTTGCATTTACAACCAAATAGTTGAAATTTTAAGCAAGAATTTTTCTACCAAAAAAAGACCAATTTTCAATCCAAAGAATATAAATTTTTAATTTTAAAAGAATAATTTCTAATGAATCAGTTTATTTTTAAAACAAAAAATATGACTTTTTAACAAAATGGTTGTAATTTTTTATCAAAAAATAAGACTGCTCAATAAAACAATTAAATTTTCAACAAAATAATTCAACTAACATGATGAATCTTCAACGAAAAAATTAATTTTTAGATGATTTTTCTATCCAAAACGACGAATTTTCAATAAAGAAGTTGAATTTTTGAAAATAGTTGACTTTTTAACAAAATAGTTGAATTTTCTACTAAAATTATGAATATTCAACTTTTTAAATAAAAAAGGTCAAATTTTCAATTTAAAAAGAAGAATGTTTAATAAAAGGATTAAATTTCCAAGAAAAACATTAAATTTTCAATAAAATAGTGTAGTTTTTAACAAAATAATTAAAATTTCAACGGAATAGTTTAATTTTTAACTAAAATGAATCTTCAACCAAAAAATTAATCTTTATACGAATTTTTAAGCAAAAAGTCGAATTTTCAAGTCAAAAAGGACGAATGTTCAATTTAAAAAGAAAAATGTTTGATAAAAGTAATACATTTTCAAGAAAATAATTAAATTTTCAATAAAATAGCTGATTTTTTAATCATATAGTTGAGTTTTCAACCAACAAAGATGAAATTTTCAACCAAATGGTCGATTTCTTAGAGAAAAAAGAATAAACTTAAATTAAAGACAGTTGTATTTTCACCTAAATAGTTGAATTTTCAAACCAAAAAGAGGAACTTTTTAAAAGACGATAGAATAATCAATAAAAAAGGAAGAATTTTTAATGTAAAAAGAAGAATTTTCTATAAAGGGAATAAAATCCCAAGAAAATAATTAAATTTTTAATAAAATAGTAGAATTTTTAACAAAATGATTAAAATTTCAATAGAATAGTTGAATTTTTAACTAAAATGATGAATCTTCAACAAAAAATTAATTTTCATACAAATTTTTAAGCAAATAGTCGAATTTTCAAGTCAAAAAGGACGAATGATCAATTTAAAAACAAGAATGTTTAATAAAAGGAATAAATTTTCCAGAAAATAATTAAATTTTCAATAAAATAGTTGATTTTTTAACCAAATAGTTGAGTTTTCAACCAACAAAGATAAAATT
>JAABKJ010010747.1:0-10900 GCA_011634705.1 Andricus grossulariae
CGAAAAACATGTATGTTCAACCATATAATTGAATTTTTAAATAATATACATCAAATTTTTACTAAAATTTTGTACCAATATTAACCTGTCCAAAACGAAATAATTGAAGATTTAGTTTAAAACAAATTAACTTCCAATAAAAAAAAATCGAAAAAAATAGTTTAACTTTTTCCCAGCAAAGATATAAATTTTCAACTCAAATAAATCAATTTTACATCAAAAATGCAAAAGTTAAATTTGCAGTCAATAAGAAAATTACTTTTCAATAAACAAAATTTAAAAAGAGTAGTTAAATTAAAAAAAAAGAAAAGAATTTGCAACGAAAAATAGTCAAATTTTCAACGAAGAAGTTTATTTTTCTACTAAAAAGATCATATTTTCGTCAAAATACCTGAATTTTCAACTGAATAGTTGAACTTTGAATTCAAAAATATAAAATTTTATCTAAAAACAAAGAAGGCATATTTTTGGTTCTAAAATTTAAAAATGAATGAAAAAATAATTTTCAAAAAATAGGGTAATTTTCAGGTAAAAACATGAAGTCATTTATTGAATTTTCAACCAAATAGTTGGACTTTCAACTGATAAATATACATTGTCATCCAAAAATAGAATAGTCAAATATTAGGTTGAAAAAATAATTTTCAATAAAAAACAAATTTTCAAAAAATTAGTTCCATTTTCAAAAAAAAATAACTAATTTATAAAATAATTGTTTTTCAATTTTCAAAAATTGTTTGCAAGTGAAAAGTGAACCAAGCTAACAAATCTATTAATATATAAAGGAAAACATTTTTTAAAACAACAAATAAAACGAATATTCAGAGTAATAGTTAAATTTTCTACCTAGAAGTATATTTTTTTACTACAAATGTGAAATTTTCATGAAAATACATATATTTTCAACTAAATAGTTTAATTTTCGACTGAGAAAGTTAATTTTTCAACCAAATAGTTCAATTTTGAAAACAAAACATAAATTTACAACCTAAAATGGAATCGTAAAATTTTCATTAAAAAAATTAATTTTCAGCCAAAAGTACGAATTTTAAACAAAATAGGTAAACTCTTCAGCAAAGAAATAAATTTTCAACTAAAATTATGTGTCTTTCCCCAAAAGAAGTGAATTTTCAACGAAAAATTGAATGATGGAATTTAAACCAAAAACACGAATTTTTATCAAAATATTCAAATATTCAAATAAAAAGGATAAATTACTAATCGAAAATGGAATCGTTGAATTTTTAGTTGAAAAAGGCATTTTTATTCAGAAGAAGAAGTTTCTACAATGCAGATGAATTTAAAAATAAATCAATTCATTTTTGATAAAGTAGTTAAACTTTAAACAAGTGCCAGAATTTCAGAGATCCAGAGTTTCTATTTTTAAGTTTAAATCTAAAACAAATGAATCTAAATAAAAAAACACGAGTTTTCAACAAAATATCTGAATGCTCAGCTATGCCAGATTAATTTTCAAACAAACAATTGCTTTTTTAACTATGAAAATTAAATTTTTACTAAGAAGTACAAATCATCAACCAAAGCCATTCTGTAATCAAATAGTTAAACATTCAACCAAGAGCATTTATTTGCAAAATACTTCAATTTTAAACAAAAAAAAAAGAATTCACCAAGAATTTAATAGTTGAATTTACATTTTAAAAAAACTAATTTGTACTTAGAAAAAAAGCTTTCTACAAACAGTTGAATTTTCAAATTATTAAAAAAACCTTCACAAAAATGAATTTAAAAAAAAAAAACTAAATTTTTACCAAATAGCTGAATTTTCTATGAAATTGAATTCTCGATAAAAAATACGAATTTTTAATAAAATAGTTGCAATTTTAGCTCAAGAATATAAATTCAATTTTTCATCAATAACAGTTATATTGAAACCAAAAACACAAATTTTTCAAACAGAATGTTCAAATTTCCAACTAAGAAACATAAATTTCTCATAAAATATCGAGTAGTCAAATTTTTAGTTAAATAGGGAATTTTTATTTAAAAGAAGAATTTTCAACAAGATAGATAAATTTAAAAAAATGAATTTATTTTTAACAAAGTAGTTAAACTTTAAACGAGTTCCAGAATTTCAGAGATCCAGATTTTCGAGTTTCGGAATTTTTTATTTTCCACCCACTCTATTGCATAGTAGCTGTTTTCATTAAAAAAGGATTTTGTGAAAAGTTGAAAACTAAAGAAAAGTTATGTGCATAGGTACAATAAAATAATCTACTAATAATCTGTAACAATTTATTTACATTGCTTGCGAAATTTTTCAAACATTTTAGATGAAACTCGATGAAAAAATCCTATTCCCCCTCAATTCCCGTACTCCTTCTGAATTTCCCCCAATTCCCCTCTCTTACCCTACTTCCCCTCTCTTACCCTACTTCGCCTCTCTTACCCTACTTCGACTCTCTTACCCTACTTTTTTCCACACCTAAACTTTCGCATTCCCACCCTTCCCCAACTGCTTCCTCATTTACTTCCCCTCTCATAATTTCCCCTCAAATTACCCATTACTTCATCGTCCCCCTTCCTTCTCCCTCATTCCCCCTACTTTTCCACCCTTCTTTTTGCACCACTTCTCCTACTTCCTTCACTCTCGTTTTCCCTCACGTACCCTACTTTCTCTTCCCTCTTTCTCCTACTTCCCTTTATTTCCCCTTACTTTCCCGCTGCCTCATCCCTCATTTCCATTATTTTCCCTCCCCTTGTGAGTTGTGAGCGGTGAGGTGTGAGTTGTGAGTTGTGAGCGGTGAGTTGTGAGTTGCGAGTTGTGAGTTGTGAGTTGTGAGTTGTGAGTTGTGAGTTGTGAGTTGTGAGTTGTGATTTGTGAGTTGTGAGAGGTGAGTTGTGAGTTGTGAGTTGTGAGTTTTGAGTTGTGAGTTGTGAGTTGTGAAAAAGTATGACGAGCTGCTGCCCCACCTAAACTATAAGGGCTTCTGCCCGCGACTTCTAAACCTTAATAATGAGAGAAAAAAATGTTACCAACTTTCATTCCTCGTATTATAAATGTACTTCAATTCTCGTAAAATGTGATAATATGAAAAGTTCTCGTTCAGAATATACTTTCACATTCGAAAAAGGAGATTAGAGTTCGTCCTCCTCTCGAGAAGTAGTTAATCCCTATCAGAGATGGCAGAACTTGGTTTCTGTAACCTTTCGGCGGTTACAGATACGATTCTACTTAACCCATATAAAGTTACCAAATAAGCGGACAAGTGTGTGTGTGTGTGTGTGTGTGTGTGTGAAGTCTTATAAAAGTGGATACTGGATAGTGATAGTAGGTACAAGCTCGACTTGGTCCGGGGGATCGGGAACCTGCCACAGCTGCAATAGCAGCGTGCAGGAGTTAATCCTTGATAAATCCTCGGACTCCCTCCTAATTCCGTATTGAGCTTCCTTAATTTCATTCCAGCGGTGACCTGCGAGTCGCGACCTCGCGATTCGTACCGGATGAAGTCGCGAGTGAAAAAGCATCTCCCTGTCTGATTAAAAATGTAAATCGAATTTTTTTCGCTGCCGCTTGCAAAGTAGAAATTCTCTCTAGAAAAGGAATTTTTGATCGTCTGCTTTGCCTAATATTCTCATGTGACTTCATGTCCAGAATCAAATCACGTTTTCAGCAAAATGTGCTTTTTATTTTCTTTATTTTGGGGCCGCGCATAAGTTACGTGAGCCTTACGTCATTTTTGCCGAACTTTTTTTTTGAAATAATTAAGGAATCAACCAAAAATAACGAGAAGATGGGAAGGGGGAGGTTTCAAAATCTTACACTATTTATTAAGGATTCGCAAACCTCATATTTCAACTTTGAACCAAGCAGTTAAATTTTTGATTTAAAAAGATGACGTTTCAAAAAAAATGTAATAGTTTATATGTCAACCCAAAAAGATTTGAATTCTAAGTCAAGAGCAATTGAATTTAAATTTGAAAATACTTGAGGGCTTGAATTACATTAATTTTCAACCTAACATTTAAACTTGTAACCAAAAGGATTAAGTTTCTACAAGAAAAGATAAATTTTTAACAAAAAATATAAATTTCTAATCAAATAGTTGAATTTTTGACCAACAACATATTTTTTCTACCAAAAAGGTCGCATTTTCATCCAGATAGTTGAATTGTTTCAATAAATACTTTTATATAATGATAAAATAATAATATTATTAACAAAATAATTTTTGTAAATATTATGAAATTTTAAATGGAAAATATAAATTTGTAACCAGGTAGTATACTTTTCTGCTGAAAAGGATGAATTTTCAAACAAATAGTTCGATTTTCAACTAAAAAATATACATTTTCATCGAAAAATAGATAGATAATTTCAAATAAAAAATATGAAGATTGAACCAGGAAAAATACTTTTCTGCTGCAGAAGATGAATTTTCATTAGAATAAATGAATTTTCTACCAAATAGTTAGAGTTTCAACTAAAAAATATACATTTTTACTAAAAAATAGATAAATCATTTTAAATACAAAATTTGAAACTTTCACCAGGTAGTATACTTTTCTGCTAAAAAGGATGAATTTTCATTAAACTTCATGAATTTTCAACAAAAAAGTTAAATTTTCAACAAAAGAAATAAATTTTCAAGCAACAAAAAATGAATTTTTAATCAATGTGACTAATTTTTTACCAAAAAGGACGAATTTCCAATAAAATACGTTAATTTTTTAATTTAATACTATTATTTGATTATAAACTAATATTATTAACAAAATAATTATCAATGAGAAAAATTTTGTTTGAAAATATTAATAAATTTCAAATAAAGAATATGAATTTTCAATAAAAAAACAGGTTTTCAAAAAATAGTTCAATTTTTTATCAAAAAACAACTTCTCAATAAAAGATAGGAATTTTCAGCCAAAAGGATTATTTTTTGTCAAAAAAAAGTATTAAAAAAAAAGAAAAAATTAAATTTTCTACCCTGAAATATGAATATTAAACATGAAATTGAATTTTTTACCAAACAGTTGAATTTTAAAAGAAATTTTTCATTTTTTAGAGAAAAATTAATTTTAAACAGAAAAAAACGAATTTATAACAAATATTTCAATTTTTTACGAAATTGAATTTTCGATAACAAAGGACCATTTTTTAACAGAATAGTTGAATTTTCAACTCAAGAATATGAATTTTCATAAAAAGTGACTTTTTAAACAATTCTTGGATTTTTGAACAAAAAATATGAACTCTCCACAAAAAAGTTAAATTTTGAACGAAGCAATTGAATTTTTGAAAACTTTTTTTTTTATTTCGGGGAAAAATTTATTACTTGACGAATAAGACGAGTTCGCAACAAAATCTGTACATTTTCAACCAAATGCTTAAATTTTCAAGTCAAACCATTTGATTAAAAAAGAAAACAAATTTTCAACTATATATTAGAATTTGTCACCGTATAAGGAAATTTTCAACCAAAAAGATGAATTTCGAACCAAGAAGATTAATTTTCTAACAATAAAATACACCAGTTTCCCATTAAAAATGGTACAGTAAAATTGTCAGTTAAAAAAGGAATTTTCAATATAAAAATGTTTTTTATAAGAATAGTTCAATTTTCAAGTAAAAAAATAAATTTTCAATAAAAAATATGCATTTTTAACCAAAAAGAATAATTTTAAAAAAGAAGTTGAATTTTCAACCAAAGGGATTAATTTTTAACTAAAATTATGACTATTGAATGAAAAAAAAAACTTTTTTGAAGAAAAGTTAACTTTTAAGCAACAAGGTGAATTTTCAAGCTAAAAGTATGAATTTCCAAGAAAAAAATGTAATATCTGATATTTGAACCAACAAGTATTTTAATTTGATATCTGAGAAAATTAAATCTAATTAAAAAAACACGAATTTCTAACAAAATATTTGAACTCTCAACTATACAAGCTAAATTTTCAACCAAACAATTGCATTTTTTTACTATGAAAATTGTCTTTCCACTAAAAACTGCGAATTTGGAACGAATGACATTTTATAATCAGTGAAAAATTCAACCAAAAGGATTTATTTCCAAAATACGTAAACTTTAAAATAGTAAAAAAAATTTCACCAAGAATGGAATATTTCAATTTTTATTTTATAATAACTAATTTTTTATTTTACATTTTTTAGAGAAAAATTAATTTTCAATTCAAAAAAAAAAAATAACAAAGCAGTTAAATTTTCAACCAAAGCAATGAATTCAGACTAAAATTATGAATATTTAATGGAAAAAACAGAAAGTTCAACTTTCAATCAAGAAGGTAAATTTTCATGCTAAAAGTATGAATTTTAAAGAAAAAATGTAATATTTTACCCAAAAATTATTTTAATTTTAAATCTGAAAAAATTATATCTAATCAAAAAATTCGAATTTTTAACAAAATATCTGAATTCTTAACTCTACCAGATAAATTTTCAACCAAAAAATAGCATTTTTAACTAGGAAAATTGCCTTTTTACTAAAAAATATGAATTCGGAATAAATTACATTTTATAATCAAATAGTCAAACATTCAACCAAAAGAATTTATTTTCAAAATACATAAACATTGTACTAAAAAAAATTTTGCCATGAATGGAATAGTTACATTTTTATTCAAGAAAAATAATTTTTGATTAAAAAAAATAGCTTTCTACAAACAGTTGAATTTTCAACAAATTCAAAAAGCCGTTAAACAAATGAATTTTTAATTTTCAAAAACGAACTTCTTAGTAAATAGTTGAATTTTCTATGAAATTGAATTGTCGATAAAAAAGACTATTTTTAACAGAATAGTAGAATTTTTAACTCAAGAATATGAATTTCCATAAAAGTGATTTTTTAAACAATGGTTGGATTTTCGAACAAAAAATATGAACTTTCCACAAAATAGTTATAGTTTAAACGAAGTAATCAAGTTTTAAAACAAAGTTTTTAATTTTGGTGGAAAAATATAAATATTTTACTAAAAATACGAGTTTTCAACATAGTCCGTACATTTTCAATCAAATAGTTAAATTTTCAACCAAGAAGATTAATTTTCTTTCACAAAAAAGACTCATTTACAACAAATTACATAAATTTTCAACTAAATAGGTCAGATTGAAATCAGCAGGATTAATTTTATCTAAAAAAGGCAGACTTTTGATCAAACAGATGAATTTTGATAATTTATAAACTAAAGAATAATACTTTAGGATAAATACTGAAGTTGATTTTCAATACTTTAGAAATATTAGGTTAGAACAATCGAAATTTCGCTTGGAAAATAAAGTTAATTTTCCATTGAACAGTTTTTAAATTTTTCGGATGACACCTTGTTTATTTATTCATTGTTGTTATTTTGTGAATTTATGGTTCTTAAAACTGTTAGTAATACTAATATTACTAATAATATTTTGTGAATTGTAGAGTTGAAAACATCTTACGTAAGAAATCTTCCCCAAACCATAGAAAAATCGTTGACCTACCCCCCCTCCCACCTCAATTCAAAGTAATTTACATAATTAATGCACGAGCTCTTTTTTAAAAGAGGGAAGTTGAACACAAAATTTTAGTATCATTTTAACCTAGATTGAAAATCATTTTAATGAATATGTAACATTAAAATTCATATAGGTTTTGATTAAAGGTTCCATTTCCCTCACTGCAGATAATGAAAATATGGAATTTTGCAGATAACGCATTTGACGTGGAGCAATCGCAGCTGCATTTTCATATTTGTGGACGTTGAGCAATTTCCATGTCCTTTGAATCGTCATCGTAAAATTCATTTCAGAGTAATTTATTCATCATTATAAATCCTTTTATTGAAAAATCAAATGAAAAAATAGAAGCTTTTTCAGAATTTTTAAAAGATTCAAGAAAATAAAAAATAAAATAAAAATTGCACAACGAAATAATCTGGAAGATTTCAAGACAATTTTTTAAGTAGGAATTGTTCCTAAATTTTAGGAATGATTTTTATTCATGAAAAATTAATTTTTAAACAATATTTAAAAAATGCTTTAAACATTTTAGAATATTTCCCAAATTGTCAGAAAAGATTTCATAAGAGTTTATGACCATTTTTTAATTATGCAACCATTTTGTTACAAATTCATCTTCCTAGTTAAACTCAACTGCTTAAAAATTCGTTTTCTGTGGTAAAAATTAGTTCTTTGAATTGGAAATTTAACGATTTTATTTTTGGTCGAAATTTTATCATCTGAAGGAAAACTCGGCTATTCTGATGGAAATTGATAAAAATTCATCTTTCTTGATTTTTTTTCAAACTTTCTTGTTGAAGTCCTTTTTTATAAATTAAAATGTAACTGGTTTCTAAAATAATTCACTTTTTTGCTTGAAAACTAAACTATTTAAAAATTTATCGTTTTGGTTGAAGATTCAACTATTTTGTCGAAAATTTGTTTTCTTAGTTAAACACAACACGTTGGAAATTCGTTTTCTTTTCTTAAATTAGTTCTTTGAACTAAAACCTAAATGATTCTATTTTTGGTTGAAATTTCATCCTCTAAAAGAAAAATAGCTATTCTGTTGAAAATTTATATTTCTCGATTGTTTTTATCTTTTTTGTTGAAAGTCTTCTTTTCTAAATTGAAATTTACCTGTTTTCTTTAAAATCCGACTATTTTGTTAAAAATTCATCTATTTGGCTAAAAAATTCACTTTTTCAGTTAAAGCTCAAATTAGTTGGTTGGAAGAGCATTAATTTTGTTAAAAATTCATTTTTTGGTTGAAAATTAATCTTTTTAGTTAAAAGTACATTGTAGATCAAAAATTCAGCTATCTTGTAAAAAATTCAACTATTTTGTTAAAAGTTTTATTTTGTTAAAAATTCAACTATTGTGTTGAAGCCATCTTTTTTGTTCGAAACTTCACGCTTTTTGGTCAAAAAGGCAACTGCTTGGTGAAGAATAAAATAGTTTTGGTTAAAGATGCAACTAGTTTGTTGAAAATTCTTTTTTTCCTTTGTTGTCAAATTAAGTTATTTATAGTCAAAAATTCAACTGTCAGGTCGAAATTCAAATTTCTTCTTAAAAATTCATATTTTCGGACTAAAAATGCAGCTGTTTTTTAAAAATTTCGTCTTTTTTGCTTGAAACATTAAATATTTGGTAGAAAATTCATGTATTTCATTTAAAATTTGTCGATTTGTGTATAAAATCAATCTTATTTGTTAAAAATTCATTATTCTGGTTGAGGATTCAACTATTCTTTTAAAAATGATTTCTTTTCGTTTAATTCAACTTATTCATGATTGGTTCATTTTATTGAAACTTAGTTGTTTTTTTAATACTTTAGCTGTTTCATTTATTGCTAAAAACTTATTTTTTTAGTGAAAAATTCCACTAATTTATTGAAAATTAATTCATTTTGTTGAAAATTCCTCTTTTGATAGATCTTTAATCTTCTTGGTTGAAAACTCATCATTATTGGTTGAAAAGTCAGCTCATTGGAAGAAAATTTAAAATATTTTCTTGAAAAATTATTTATTTCTTTCGAAAATGAAACTATTTTGTTCAATTTATCTTTTTGGGTGGAAAATTTGATTCTTTTGTTGGATACACGTCCTTTGGATTAAAAATTCCTCTTTGATGGTACAAAAGTCATCTTTATTGGATGAAAATTGATTTCTCTTGGCTGAAAAATAACATTTTGGGTCATAAGTTCAACCAATTGGTTTAAATTCTCCAAATCAATTTTGTTAGAGAGTCACTTAATATGTGGATGCCTGTTGAGACTTACTAATTTTGTTTTACAATGTGTAAACTTTTTTACCTGATCTGGAGGAAAATAAAAATAAAAAATTCAGGAATTTTTGCTCTCTCTTTCTGGTTCTGAGGGAACTGAGGAAATTCACCCTGCTATATTCAGAATTACTGAATGGGCTACAATTTCGTGAATTCCCCTGTGGTTCAGTACAAATCGGAGCGTGAGCTCGATATGTTGCTTGAAAAGTCAAGAACCAAGATAACCCTCTTTTAGCAGAAAATACTTCGCATCCTCGAGTCTCTCCACCATGCAGATTTATGTGGGTAATATCAGAAGCATTATCCCCTTGACGTATTGGTGATCGTAAAATTCGATGGTACTGAAACCCATCTTTCATTCAGAGACTGATAATACATCAAATGTCTTTGGCCTCAATGGCGAATCTGCTGTACTGCATTTACAAATTGGCTTATCTTGTGTCAAGCCTGATAAAGCATAGACATATAGTCAAAAACAGACAAATCAACTGTTTTTTAATGTTTACTTTTAATTACGTTCGTTGTTGGAAATTCTTGGGAGTCATTCAAAAATCAAACAAGTTGATTTTCTGAAAATTGTTTTTTCTTGTACCAAATCTAATAGAACATTGACACATAGTCGAATACAGATAAAATTTTTTCTAAAAATTGATTCGGGATCCGTGGCAAATCTACTGTAATGCATTAACAAATTGTTTTCTTTCGAATCAAACTTAATAAAACATAACCACGTCAAAAACAGATCAAATGTCTTCTAACGGTTTATTTTCGAGATTACGTTTTTTGTTGAATATTTTTAGTGGACATTCACAAATTACATAAAGTTATCTTCTGAAAATTATTTTCTCTTGTGGCAAACCAAATAAAGCATTGACACACAGTCAAAAAAAGATGAACTAATTGTTCCCTGCTAGATTATTTTTAATATTACATTTGTTGCTGAAAATTCTTAGGGGTCATCCACCCATTACGAAGGTCTTTTTCTAAAAATTTCTTTTGCCTCCATGCCAAATCTGCCGTAGTACATTCAAAAATTGTTTTCTCTTGAATCAAACCTGATAAAACATTGACACATATTCAAAAACGAATGATCTGTTTCCTAATGATTTTTTTTTCTTTAAAATTACGTTCGTTGTTGGAAATTCTTAGGGCTCATTCACAAAT
>JAABKJ010010748.1:0-10899 GCA_011634705.1 Andricus grossulariae
TTAGGTATGCAAATCAATATTTCACAATATATAATAATCATACATTTTAAACCTAAAATCGGTCTTTTAATAGGCGAATTACCTTCGGTACCAATACTAGTACCGGGCCAGTACAGACTTGCAGTACAGGAATAATATCATTTCCAGTACCTAGACAGTGCAGACTTCAGATACAGACATAATACAATTTCCAGTACCGCCCCAGTACCGACAAACAACTCCCAGCCAAGTGACACTTAGTACTAATACCAGTGCCCAGCCGTTTTCCATGCGGTAATATACCAGTACTACGCCAGCACCGATATCCGACCGGCGGTACTAGCGCGGTACCAAGCCAGTTGTAAATTTCCACTTGGGATATAGTTGATTCGAAAAAGAAGTCGAAACACATATACTGAAAAATGGTCAAAATTCGCCTTTTAAACATTATATTTGCTTATATAGTGAACAAATTTTATTGAAAAGCGCAATATCCATAGTAGAAGAGACGAGAGACTCATAGTTGATTCGCACTGAAAAAAGGTCAAATGATGCATTTTTATATTCAATTTTTATAAACCGTTATTAATTCATATTTAACTCATTCTATTTTTAGTTGAACGTTATTTCACTTCAATTTCCTTAAAAACGTAGGTCATAGGTACTTTATTTCTGCAAATAGAGAAAATATAACTTTTGTTCACTAATTTGTTTACAAAAATCCGAAAAATTTTTGTATGAGACTAATACTGCCGCACGGCATTTTTAATAAGTTTCTGCCTTGACTCTGACAAATTGTAGTTAGGTTAGAGACTTTTCAACACAAGGGCAGCCATGGAAGGACAGTGTACAATTTCATAAAATTTTATTTACAATAAAAAAGAATTTGCAAGCCTGATCAAAATTGTGGGCTGAAAACATATTTGTCCACAGGAACTTTTTTGCTTCTCTCAGCTTACGTGGCTTAGGCGCATGGACTTCACGTCAGATTACCGGAGTTCGATCCATGTGTCGGTACCTCTGGAGATTTTTCTATATAATTTTACTGATATTTTGCTTCTTTGTATCCCACCTTAAGCTGTTGGTCCCCCCATCAAGCACTTTTTTGCAACCGACTCCATGAATGGTGGGATAAAAATGAAACCAGGCTGCAAAATATATAATATGACGCATTTCAATTTTTTTATACAAATTGTTTATAATACATAAAATACTACTTGTTACTGATGATTAGATATTTGTTTGAATTGTTGCAACAATTGATTATTGTTTTTAGCATTTTTTCTCTTAGAAAAGAGTTAGAAAGTCGCGGGTTTTCTCAATTTTTCAACTTATTATCAACTTTTCAGTCAGGGCGAATCAATAATGAATTGAATTAAAGGATATTAAAATTGAAAGAAAAGTCAGCCTCAAATTTCAACATAGTGTAGCTCTCACAATTTTTAAGACTTTGGAAAATCCTTTGGCCACAAAAAATTACCCATAAAGTACTACAACTTCACTAAGTTCAATGAAAATCAATGAGATGGCTGCCAGGTTTGTCTGTGCTTTTATTTTAGAACTTCCTAGACCATCAAGAAGTAGGAAACTAAAACCTTATGATCCCACGCTTAATTTTATGTTAACACAAGATCTTCACAAGAAGTTTTAAACGTCATTTTACAATTTTAATATCTGTAACTTAACAGGAATTTACCATAGCCCACGGTTAATGATAGAAAAAACCTGGTACGCCCCAAAAAACCCGAGTCGAATTTTAGCCCTCTTTTAGACCTCTAAATTGTAGGACTTAATAGGACTTAGAAGGGCTTGTAGAGGTCTTCATTTGTATTAGATTAAGCCCTCTTTTAGTCCTCCAAAGTGGTACAAAAGTCCATTTTTCCCACTTTAGGGCTAAAAGAGGGCCTGATTTAATAAAAATTGAGCCCTCTGTAAGTCCTACCAATTCCTCTGTTTAGGCCCTGCTGTAGCCCTCGAAATCCTCTAGACGAAAAGTGACGTCAGATCACAATTTACCTCAGGAAAAACACATGTACACCAAAAGTATAGGGATACATTTTATAATCTGCTTATATTTTCATTAAAAACAATATTGTTTCTTTACCACAATTTTTAGAATAAACATGATTACTCAGAGATTAGATTGATAACTTTTGAAATTCTTTTTATCAGTTCACTAATTGTTGCAATTGGTTTCAATGGGTGTCAATTAAAAATTGTTGTAAAAAAGCAATGCTGTTTCTCATGGAATTATAATCAGACTATAAAATTAGCCCTATACTTTTCGTGTTCGCCTGTTTGTCCAGGAGTAAAAGGTCATCTTCTTGTGTGTCGTTACTGCTCACCTTAAAAGACTTCGAGCTCTGTACCTGAAAAACTATTCTAGATTATTATTTTCTAGGAAACATAAGGGCAACCGAAACAACAGTTTTTGTCAATAAAAATTATTTTATCATGAACAAAAAATTTGAAGTGTACAACTACATAAAGTACAATATGAGCGAAAAGTATACATCAATCCTCGCAAATGAAATTTTAATGAATAAATGCCTATCATAAAATTGGCGTTGTAAAGAAAATTGCAAAATTCTATGAAAAATGAATCAGATTTTGTTTAAAGCACACTTGTTTATGTGCTTTTTGAACGCTGGCTTGTCAGAGGTGCCATTATTTATGGAATCAAAAATGAATTAGGTTAGAATTTGTAGATAATTTTAAAGGACTTTTTTATTATTCCCATAAAAAAAACTCTTCAGAACCAACATCATTAAATATTACTGTGTATCACAATGATTAAGAATCTCAAAACCAATTGCTGGTAGAATATATGTATATATACAGTGTTTTTTTCAACTTGAGACATCGAAATATCTCAAAAATGTGCATCCTATGAAAAAATATCCGTCATAAAAACTTTTTATTTTCCCAAGGGAAGAACAACTTTAAAAAATGTATCCCACCCCACACCTCCAGGCGGCAGGAGTGGGGGTAAATTTGTAATTTCAAATGTGAACCCAAATTTTGCATCACAGATTCAGATTCTTCTGTATTAAATAGGTAAGTTTTATTCGAAATTTTTTTTCGATTCGCAATAGATGGCACTGCAATTGCGAAAAATGTAATTGTAGATTATTTCAAGGATTTCGGTGAGTCCCCTTGCCTCTCACCATCGGGGTGCTTGATTTCGGTGAGTCTCCTCGTCTCTCACCATGGGGGTGCTTGATTTCGGTGAGTACACTCACCTCTCGCCATCTGGGTGCTTCATTTCGGTCAGTCTTCTCGCCTCTCACCATCGGGGTGCTTGATTTCGGTGAGTCTTCTTACCTCTCACCATAGGAGTGCTTAATTTCGGTGAGTACACTCGCCTCTCACCATGGGGGTGCTTGATTTCGGTGAGTCCCCTCGCTTCTCATCATCGGGTTGCTCGATTTCGATGAGTCCCCTCTCCTCTCACCATCGGGGTGCTTGACTTTGGTGAGTCCCCTTGCCTCTCACCATCGGGGTGCTTAATTTCGGTGAGTCCCCTTACCTCTCACCATGGGGGTGCTTGATTTCGGTGATTCCACTCGCCTCTCACCATGGGGGTGCTTTATTTTGGTGAGTCCCGTCGCCTCTCATCATCGGGGTGCTTGATTATGGTGAGTTTCCTCGCCTCTCACAATCGGGGTGCTTGATTTCGGTGATTGCCCTCGCCTCTCATCATCGGGGTGCTTGATTTCGGGGAGTCCCCTTGCCTCTCACCACAACTACGAAGTGTGTCTGGCGTTATTTGTGCACAAGCAGACCTGATTCGCTCGATCATGTTATCACGAGTTGTGGGCACTTCTTGATACACGCGACTGTTTATATAACCCCATAAATCAAAATCCGGCACCGTAAGATCTGGCGATCTGGCAGGCCAATTTATCGGACCTCCTCTACCGATCCACCGACCATTGAATTTGCGATGATTGAGCGATATTGTGTCGCACTTCCAAGCTTAGGTTTTCAAGCAACATTGGAAGTTCATTTTCTAAAAAGCTACGATATTTTTCACCGTTCCAATTTCCATCAATAAAATACGGACCGATAAGTTGATCTCCAATTATTCCACACCAAACATTCACGTAACCAGTGTGGATTTTGTACTCTCCAATAGTATGTTTTCTTTTAGTTAGCAATAGTCGTTTATGCGTTACTCCGCTCTACGTTTTTCATTTGTTCTTGTTCGTAATTTAGGTTCACTTGCCATCTCATTTTGTATCATGAAAACCATTATTAAAGATCCAAATTAGTTTAATGCAAATTTTTGAGAACGAATTATGTTTTTGTCCTTCATCGAGGGTTCCGCGACGTAGTTAAAGATTTAAAAGAAAAAAATTCCAAAGTACTACTGATGCCTGCTTCAAAAGGTAATTAGAAAGCAACTCTCAACAGAAGTTTGTTAAAGGCACACTTCGCAATTGTGTGGAATCTTTCGAAGCTCGGACTAAAAAGTGCATCGAAGTGCAAGGACAATATTTTGAGCATTTATTGTAAAATGCTACTCGAAAACCAGCACCCCGATGATGAGAGGCGAGGGGACTCACCGAAATGAAGCAACCCGATGGTGAGAGGTGAGGGGACGCACCGAAATCAAGCACCCCCATGATGAGAGGCGAGGAACCTCACCGAAATGAAGCACCCCGATGGTGAGAGGCAAGGGGACTCACCGAAGTCCTTTAAATAATCAACAATTACATTTTTCGCAATTGAAGCGCCATCTATCGCGAATCGAAAAAAAAAATTCCAGTAAAACTTACGTATCGATAATAAAAAGTTTTTATTACGGATATTTTTCAGAGGATGCGTATTTTTTGAGATATTTCGATGTGTCAAGTTAAATATATATTACCACCCATCTCACGGTCGTGAGACGTGGCCATATATGTAATTTACCTCGGTCTTACTGGGAGCCGGTCTCACTTTTAGATGACAGTTGCTCCCAGTGGGACCCTGCGGTTGTTGTTTAATCTTATTTCTTAATTATTTATATATAGTGGGAGAGTGCAAATACATATACGTGAATCCATAAAGCCCTCGAGCGGCTACAAAAAATCTGCAGGACGCTTAGGGCGTTGGAGTCACGCAGCAGTACTAAGAACACTGTATTTGTCACAGACCCAGGCTCTCTTGAGAATCGTAGGTTGCAGCAAAACTTGATGTGCGCCTGCGTTCCGCTGGAGAAAATCTCGATGGTAAAAGAGATTTAACTTCCACATCAGAGGTAAAGAAAGTGTATCAAAATTATTCACCTGAACTACGCACTTCTGAAAGCTCGGAAGAAAAAAGCAGGGGTGAATAGCCTTTTACAAATAGCTTCTTGACAAAAAGATGCACATCTTTCACAAAAACATAAAAGAACAGTTGTTGTGGCTGGAGCTGACGTTTTCTTTCTTTAAGTCATCCAGTCTAAAATCAGTTTTATAGTATAAAGCGGCAGGTTTTATTTTCACGTGCCAAGACGGTGTAATTCCGACCTTAGTATACTTTCACCGAATTATATTTCAACACGGAGAAAAATAGGTGTTTAAATGTAGATTTCCAAAGGGTAAGATTATACCGCCAACATGCACATATCCATGCCGAACATCTACTATCTTTTTGAGATGTTAGGCGTAAAAATATTTTGATGCTAAACTAAAACAAAATCAGATGTTAAAATCGCTCGAGAGCATGCGCATCACGCATTGGAATTACACGAATGTATTTGACGGCTATATATTTTCAATATTATAATTATTGAATATTACAATTTTGGAACATTTCTAAAGAATCAAAATTAGCTATCCTTAATTAACATTGGATAATGACTATTTTTGTCCACAGGACGGAACAAGGTTCTTGAGTTTGCGGTTATATTTACTTGAACAAATTTGACAAAATGTTTGCAAATTTAAAATAAAATTTGACTTAAAGTAACCTAAAATGGATAGAGTTTTAAATGCTGCCTATAAATCATTCATTCTCAGCTTACTTACCCTGTTTTTATTTTTTATGTTAAATTACAAATATTAAACATAACCTGAACTTGACTGAATGTATCATCTGATCGAGATTTCATACCATTTATCTATTTTTCTTGCATGTAAGAACTTTTAAATTTAATTTTAAATTTACAAATAAGTTATCAATTAAATCCTTAAATATTTACAGCCGTTATTTGACGCAACCATACATGTCATATTTCAGATATTTCAGTGGAACATTTTGGATCTTATGGAGCAACATCTAACTTATCAATATCTACAGATACTAACTTTGAACATCTCGATTGCTGTCCTATAGTTATAGTTGAACATAAAATATGGCAATCCTGAACATCTAGATGTTACGTTTAAGCATCCATTTTTCTCCGTGAAGACGATCCCGATGATAAGTTCAAAGCAGGTTATACGCACCCTGAGCACCTAGGATAATACTATTCGGTAGTCCTACATATGCGGGAAACACTTACATCCATAGAGTAATGCGGTATGTACTAAGCATACCTTCCTCTGACGTCTTTGTCATGCATTTTGGATTGCTATTCGATACTGCGACACGTGCGACATATACTGGGCAAACTGCAGTACCATTTAAAAGAATGAGGATACTTACATTCGACGCGACTGAAAAACGTGCGCTCACTTCCCAAAGGATACCTCCGGAACAGCAAGAGATACCAATTTTTTTGAACCGTATAACTATTTTTATATTCGCATAATTTATAGTAGAAGGAATAAGATTCCTGTGAATCTTGACATATCCAGTTGTCATCAGTTCTCGACATTTTGAGATTATTTATAGTTTTAGACAGGAAAACTAAATTTGACATTATTCATTTATTTAAATGTACCTCATTTTGTTTTTTTATTTTTTTAGCTGATTAAACACAACATCTAAACTCAAGTATTGTCGAGCACAAAGCACGGGTGTCGCGATGAGAATATATTCCTTAAACTCGAAGGAGTTTTGAGAAAAATATGTTAACATGTAGTTCTTAATCGTAAATGTGATGTATGTATGTGCATAACGAAGAGAGGATCAAGCACGTGGTGCGAGGCATATAGCTGTAATTGAGTGCGAGACACGACACGCGCGCCCCAGGCGCGCGCAAACTTCACTATGGGCAGGGTTAAAAATTCAGATATTTAACGATTTTTATTCAAATAACTTCAAAAATTTGCTTACCTCTTTGACCATCTCCTAAGAATACAGACAAATGATTGTTGGAAATTGAACTTTTATAGTTAAATATTTGATCTGAGATAGTTCTTGAGCTGGACTTGACACTGTCTCTTTTAAAAAAACCTAATTCTTAGAAAATAACATTTTTTATTAAGGACTGTTAATTTGACATTCTTACCTGGAAGAAGAGCGTAGCATGAGGATGGTCACGAGAAGAGACTAAAACCATGCCAGGCCGAAGATGAGGTAAGGGCGGGTCTCTTTTTGTAGGAGGCGCTATAGTTAAACTTGCACTCTGTGATGCTCGAACCACGCAGCAAGGCGTTTTATTACGATGAAGACTCACTACTTTAACTGGGCTAAACTCGCCATCCGGCAAGGGACCAACTAATAACCGAGTTCCGGGTGTGATAAGTCCCTTTACGAGCAAACCGCCTAGTACTGGTTCATCTAGTCCCACTACCCTGCAAAATAAAAACAAAATCTCATTAGTAATAATCCAAAATCACAATCTGAAATTAAATCATTTGGAAAACTTCTATATAACATAAATACCTGAACGTTTCGTCTATTTGGAAGAGAGAGGATTCTGGATCTGTTTCTAGAGGTGTTAGATCTGTAGGCGACAAGTCTCTAATAAAATTGGTCAGTTCTCCTAGGCCTTCCCCAGATACGCAACTCACAAGAAATACTGGTATCGCATCTAAATCGCAAACGTACGGTTCCTTGTTATTTTGTGTATGGAGCACCAATTTTTTAACACAACCCTGGACTTGCAAGATTGTTTCTAGTTCTAAGATGATTTCTCGAGAATTTCTAAAACCTACATCTATTTTGGTCACAATAATAAAGAACGGAATTCGCAAAGCTAGACAGAGAGTAAGGTGCTCTTGGAAAGCTTCATTCGCAGGTGGCGAGACGACAAGCATCACATAGTGTGGAGCGTAACCTGCGATAATAGATTTTATTTTCAGTTGAAATTTTATAAATACGTTCAAAAATCTAATTTATTTGAGAGAAAATTTTCACCTGTAAGGCCCAACAATGTCGTCCGTAAATATTTTCGATGTCCTGCTAAATCAATGAACGTAACCACCTTTGATGCATGCTCGCAAATTTCCTCTGCTGTCTTCATTTCCGAATAATTCAAAACATGACCATCATTACCGAATCCAAGAATTTCGTGGGAAATTGATGATGTACGCCCTGTTTTAATTTCGTGAAGGTGGCGAAATATATTTAGTCTGGCTCTCCCCCGGCCATTGTCCAATTCACCTTGCGTAAGTACACCTAACATAAGTAGAATTTGCAAAAGAATGTTGTTTAACAGAAAAAAAAACTGAATTTCGACTTTTCTATTTCTATATTCCCATTACCTTACCTAAGAGAGTAGACTTTCCAGCATCTTGCCCTCCTAATACTGCTAGTCTTAAATCAATAACGACATCTTGATCATCAGCATCACCCTTTCGTAATTTTCGAACCAATACTTCGGCCACTCTTTTTTCTTCCACTTTGCTTGTTCTTGACTTGCACTTTGCAAGTCTTTCTCGAAGTACTGTCGTTTCCGCTCCTAATCTATCAGCCATGTCCCTTAATGTTTTCAAGGAAAGCTTCATGTCGTCCCTCGACAAGCCCGCTAATCTTCCATTGTCTTCAACGCCTTAAAAATGATTTTATCTTTATGATTTGAATAACAAAAGAACAAATTTAAAAACTAAAGAATACTACAGAAATAATTATAATACCAATTTGATAAATAGCTTCTCCATGTCCTTCGCGAAGGCGCCATTTCATTTGAGTGACAAGATGTTCAAATCTTTGATTGGAAGGGTTGATCAATTTTAGTTTGTATTCAATATTTCCTTGTTCAGGCTCAGGTGGTAAGCTATCTTCTAGATCACCATCAGGGGAACCTTCATGCTCAGTTTGTTCACTGGTGCCGACTTCCCAATTCTTTTTTCTTCTCGGCTTAGATTCTTCTGGTTCAAAAAGCTCTAAAAACGACTCCATCTCTGCGAAGTAATACATTCAAACAATTTGAGAAAATAAAAATAACAACCAAAGGAAAACAGAAGGACTAAATATGTTTCTAATATCTATTTATTTTTAAACAATAATTATTTACTGCTATTAATGTCAGTTTTAGGTTTTCTTTTTAGTGAAGGTTTTAATTTTTCAGATCAAACTTTCTAAATCTGAAACTTTAAGAATGAAAATATCCCGAATGCAATACTGATCATTACCTTTTAGTCTCCAAAATAAACTTAGGGCGAGGATGGAGGAGGAAGAAAACAAAAAAAACGAAACAAACGCGAATCAAGATTGAAAATTTACAGAAACCAGAAGTGCGAATAGATTTTCAGAATAAGATAAACGAACGCATAGATGAGGCAACTTGGAAGGCGCTTCGAAGCAATAAAGTTATAGAGGGCGCGTGGACTATGTTACGGGATATCATTGTTGAAACTGCGATTGAAGTATGGGGTACGGTGGTAGTAGGAAGAAAATCTGGTGATGCATGGTGTAATGATGAAATTAAGGAAAATCAGAAGAGAAGAAATTACAAAAAGACTTTCAAGAAACCATGAAACTAGTATTTAAAGAGATGAAGATACGTAAAAGTACAGATTTTGTGAGCATAAGAAACAGCGAAGATGAAATGCTATATGATACAGACGGGATAGTAGACGCTTTAAAAGACTCTTTTAAAGAATTATTAGGAGGCGAAGATATAGAGCAACAGAGCTGCAACATAGAAAATAATGCATAGAAAACCCAATTGAAAATATCTGTGCCACTGAGGTTATTGATATAATTAACCCTTGTTTGGCACAGAGGGTCGTATACGACCCCAGACGTTTAAAATTGCAAAATTAGATTATCTAAACATAAGGAGATTGTAAATTGAAAAATAAGGTTGGAACATCATATTTTGCAAAGTTATATATGTTTTTAAATATATATAACATATTTACCTCATATCTACGTCTCTATCTCTCTTTCTCCCCCCTCTTTCTTCTCTATTGTCGGGGCAGCTACAGCTGCTCCCTTCGGGCTAGGGACATTACGTTTGGTCCGTCAGTGTATTGTGTATAGCCATGATTATAAGTACTTTTAATGTTTGTCACCTTTTTTATAATAAATAAATTATGCCATTTTGGCAAAAACACGCAGTTCAATTTTTCACGAAATTCCCGCTCTCATTTCCCTGAATAAATACCTTTTTTAAAAGAACTTTTTTCACAATAATTTTTTTCTTGTACTAATACACTAGGAGAAGCCTCAGTTAAATTTTTATTTAATTCTATCGAGGAAAACAAAAGTCATGATTTTTTTTATGAAAATTGGCATTTTTCAACTTTATGCAATTTCAACAATTTTTGTTGTTTATTTAAATTTAATATTTAGCTATATAACCGATATGATCTATTAAAATAAGTATTCAAAAAGATATAAAAAAATTTGCAAGTGAAAATATTTAATACTTTATTATTTATAACAATGAAATAACTGAAATGCTTAAATACGGTGGCGAGTACATACCTCACAGGTTATGCGAATTGATAAATTTATGTATCGAGACGGGAAAGTGCCAGACGATTGGAGAAACGCGATTATCGTACCAATATACAAAAGAAAGGGAGATAAAAATAACTGCAATAATTACAGAGGTATCAGCTTACTAAGTACCGTAAGTAAAATATATTCAAAAATACTTATTCGTAGGGT